>PVIR01015986.1:0-37357 GCA_004026965.1 Petromus typicus
CTATGGCTAATATTTCCAGAACTATATTGAACAGAAGTGGTGAGAGAGGACACCCTTGTCTTGTTCCGGATCTTAGTGTGAAAGGTTTCAATTTTTGACCATTTAGTATGATGCTGGCTGAAGGTTTCTTGTAGATAGCTTTTATTAGTTTGAGATACAGACCATCTATTCCGATCTTCTGTAGAGTTTTGAACATAAATGGGTGTTGTATTTTGTCAAACGCTTTTTCTGCATCAATTGAGATGACCATATGATTTTTGTCCTTAAGCCTGTTCATATAGTGTATAACATTGATTGATTTACATATGTTGAACCATCCTTGCATCCCTGGGATGAATCCAACTTGGTCAGGGTGTATAATCTTTTTGATAATTCTCTGTATTCTGTTTGCCAGGATCTTATTGAGGATTTTTGCATCAATATTCATTAGAGATATTCCTGTAGTTCTCTTTTTTGGTTGGGTCTTTCTCTGCTTTTGGAATCAGGGTAATGGTTGCTTCCAGGAATGAGTTTGGGAGTACTGCTTCCTTTTCAATTTCATTGAAGAGCTTCAGAAGTAGAGGCACTAACTCTTCTTTAAAATTTTTATAGAATTCAGCAGTAAAACCATCAGGTCCAGGGCTTTTCTTTGTTGGCAAGTTTTTAATTACATTTTGAATTTCACAGATTGTTATTGGGGCATTTAATACTTCCATATCTTCTTTATTCAGCTTTGGGAGTATGTGTCTAGAAATATGTGTCTTGAAATCTATCCATTTATTCTACATTTTCCATTTTATTGAAGTATAAATTTTCAAAGTAGGTGTTTATTATCCTCTGGACTTCCTCTGGGTCAGTAGTAATTTCTCCGTTCTCATTGCTAATAGCATATATATGAGCCTTTTCCTTCCTTTCTTTAATGAGATTGGCTAAGGGTCTATCAATTTTGTTTATCCTCTCAAAGAACCAACTTTTCAATTCATTGATTTTTTTGAACCATTCTTTTGGTTTCTATTACATTAATTTCTGCCCTGATCCTCATAATTTCTTGCCTAGTGCGAGCTTTGGGTTTGTTTTGCTCTTCTCTTTCTAGTCACTTGAGGTTCAGCATTAAGTTGTTTATTTGAGCTTGCTCTGTCTTCTGGATATAGGCTTTCACTGCTATGAATTTTCCTCATAGAACTGCTTTCATTGTGTCCCATAAATTTCTATATGTTGTACTGGGGTTATCATTTAGTTTTCAGAACTGCTCAATTTCTTCTCTAATTTCTTCTGTGACCCATTGGTTGGTCAGCAGAGTGTTGTTCAGTTTCCATGTGTTTGTGAAGATCCTGGGCTTTCCTTTGCTATTCAGCTCCAATTTCAGGGCACCACAGTCCGACAGTATATAAGGGATAACTTCAATCCCTTTATATTTGCTTAAACCTGTTCTATGAATGAGCAAATGGTCTATTTTGGAGAAAGATCCATGAGCAGCTGAGAAGAATGTATATTCTGACTTTGTGGAGTGAAATACTCTGTAGGCATCTATTAAGTCCATTTGCTGAAGAGTCTGGTTGAGCTCAAGGATTTCCTTAGTGACTTTTGGTTCAGTCGATCTGTCTGTTTGTGAAAGTGGGGTATTGAGGTCCCCTACTATTATTGTATTGGAGTTTATCTGGTTTTTCAAGTCCATTAATATTTGTTTTATATATTTGGGTGCATTAGAATTTGGAGCATAGATATTTAAGATTGTGATTTCTGTCTCTTGGATTTTTCCCTGAACTAAAAGATAGTGTCCATCTTTATCTCTCTTTATCAGCTTTGGCTTGAAGTCTATTTTGTCTGCAAATAAAATCGCCACTCCTGCTTTCTTGCTGTTTCCAGTCACATGGAGTATTGTTGTCCATCCCTTTACTTTTAGTCCATGGGTTTCTTTCTGAATTAGGTGTGTTTCTTGTATACAGCAGATTGTAGGATTTTGTTTTTTGATCCACTCTGCCAGTCTGTATCTCTTAATTGGTGCGTTGAGTCCATTGACATTAATCATTATAACTGATATGGGTAAATTTAGTGCTGCCATGTTTTCTTGTTCTTGGCTGTGTTATTCTACTTCTGCCCTTTCCCCATCAGTTTCTTGTTTGGTCCCATGGGTTGACTCAGTTAGGTCTCATGGATTTGTAACTTTCCTTATTTTTCTCCAAGATATTCTTTAAAATGTTTTGGAGCACAGGTTTCATATTTGTGAAGTTTTTCAGGTGTTCTTTGTCATGAAAGTATCTTATTTCCCCATCAATTTTGAAGGATAGTTTGGTAGGATACATCAGTCTGGGTTGGAAGTTGTTTTCCTTTAGGGCTTAGAAGACTTCACTCCAGGCTCTTCTTGCATTGAATGTTTGAGTTGAGAAGTCCGCTGTGATCCTGACAGGATTCCCTTGGAATGTAACTGTTTTCTTTTCTCTGGCTGCTTTCAGTATTTCATTCTTTTTTTGGATATCTGGGACTTTTATGATTATATGCCTAGGTGTAGATTTTTTCATGTCATGGGCATGTGGCGTTCTTTATGCTTCATATATTTGTATGTCCAATTCTTTACCTTTTTCTGTGAAGTTTTCTGCCATTATCTGTGTGAAAAGCTTTTTGATTTCTTTAGCATTGTCTCCTGCTCCCTCAGTGACTCCAATCAATCTTATGTTATTCTTCTTTGAATCATCTAGGAGCTGCTGGATTGACTTTTCATTATCGCTTGCTTTTTTCCATAGATTATGCCTTTCCAGTTCATTGGTTGAGATCCTGTCTTCTAGGTCTGAAATTTGGTCTTCTGCCAAATTCATTCTATTGTGCAAACTTTCATTTTCTTTCTTAATTTCCTGGACTTCTGTTTGTAGGTGTTTAAAAGGTTCCATTGCTTTTGCTATCTTGGATTCTATGAACTCGATGATTTTCTCTTTAGCTTTATTAATCATCATGTTGACAGTGTCTAATTTCTCTACTTTCATCTCAGAGATCAGTTCTGATTTTCCTTTTAGTAGATCTGCTTTGGTTACCATTTCCGTGGGCCCTGGAGACTGGGCTTCAAACTTCTCTATTTACCTTCCCTCTGTGTTACCTGGAGGTGAGGATCTTCGTATCTGAGACTTTGAGTGTTTCCTCATCTCTGACCTGCCCTGTTTTCTGGCACTGTTTGTTGCAAGTTACTTTCCTCCTAATAGTTAGGAACCTTAAAATAGCAGTGTTTCCTGGGTTGTTTTTTGCAGTCTGTAGTGGGACCTAAAGAAAAACCCTAGTTCTGGCACACCATATGAGGCACTCAATCAATACAGTCAGAACACCTTCTCCTGTCTGTTTTAGAGGCAGGAAGACTGTGGCTCCTGAACTGCTACAATGGCGCTGCCTGAGGTTCCAGTGGGCCTGCCTGTTCACCAATACAGAGTCTCTGGGCTCACTTGTGCAGTTGGCCTGGAGGCCAGTAGGCTGTAGGCCCTGTGCAGCTACAATGGTAGGGGCTGTTGTTCCAACAGGCCCACCTACTCACCAATACAAGCTGACTGGATGTGCTTCTGCAGTTGCTGTGGAGAAAGTCAGACTCTGACCTGCTAACCTCAGTCCCTGGGCGCTCTTCTGGTGTAGGCCTGGAAGCCAGCAAGCTCCAATCCCGGCGCAGATTTGGTGACGTAGACTCGGTGCCGCAGTCGCTTTTTCCTGAGCTGCCCGCTGCTAAACTCAGTCCCTGGGCGCTCTTCCAGCGTAGGCCTGGAGGCCAGTAAGCTCTAACCCTGGTGCAGATTCAGTTGTACAGACTCGGTGGCACAGTCGCTGTTTCCCGAGCCACCCGCTGCTAAATTCAGTCCCTGGACGCTCTTCCGGCGCAGGCCTGGAGGCCAGTGAGCTCTAACCCTGGCACAGATTCAGTGACGCAGACTCGGTGCCACAGTTGCCATTTCCCAAGCTGCCCGCTGCCAAATTCACTCCCTTGGCGCTCTTCCAGCATAGGCCTGGAGGCCAGTAAGCTCTAACCCCGGCGCAGATTTGGTGACGCAGACTCAGTGCCTCAGTCGCCATTTCCCGAGCCACCTGCTGCTAAATTCAGTCCCTGGGCGCACTTCCGGTGTGGGCCTGGAGGCCGGTAAGCTCCAACCCCGGCGCAGATTCGGTGGCACAGTCGCCATTTCCCGAGCCGCCAGCTGCTAAACTCAGTCCCTGGGCTCTCTTCTGGCATAGGCCTGGAGGCCAGTAAGCTCTAACCCTGGCACAGATTCGGTGACACAGACTCGGTGCCACAGTCGCCATTTCCCAAGCCGCCCGCTGCTAAATTCAGTCCCTGGGCACTCTTCCGGCATGGGCCTGGAGGCCGGTAAGCTCTAACCCTGGTGCAGATTTGGTGGCACAGACTAGGTGGCACAGTCGCCGTTTCCCGAGCCACCCGTTGCTAACCTCAGTCCCTGTGTGCTCTTCCGGCGTGGGCCTGGAGGCCATAAGCTCTAACCCCCAGGAATCATTTTCATACTCTTCTTCTTTAGCCCCCATTGGGTTATTTTGCCATTTAAAAGAACCTTTTCTACATATATGATTTTGTATTACCATGTTTTAATAATTTCAAAACATGTGCTTTACTGAGCTATGCAGATTTACAGAACATACATTTCAATACAAAAATCGTATCCATCAACATTTTGGTATCACAAAAATCTGTACAAATTGGGATGTTTTAAAGCTAATTTTCACTTGAAAGTCCATGTTTTGTCTTTTTGGAAAATAGCATTGGTTCTTTTCCCTGAAATGTGTGATTCATATTGTCTGCCAAGTTTAAATGGCCATTTCTTTATCAACCATTCTTTAAGTTAAAAATTATGTTGTGGGAGAAAAGCGGTTACTTTATCTCATAACTCAGACAAATGTGTGCTTACTGTCCTTGAGTCAAGCAAAGTTCCTTGATAATTCTGGAAGTGTTTCTCATGCACTTCTTATTTTGCTACATAAAATATTTAAAAGATGTTTCCCAAGGGTGAGGCCTCAATAGAAAGCTTCTTAATAATTTTTATTGTTTCTCTACCAAAGATACTTTCTTTTTGGCAGCACATGGTGACACAGTGACATGGTTATGGATGTTTGACACCTTGCCTTGATTTATGGTCATCACTACCAGCTTTGGTCATTACTGTTGACTCCACAGTTAAAAAAGTAAAGAATGTTAGTATTTTTATGAAAACTATTTCTTGCAAATTTCCTGAAGGAGTGTCAGGGATAGCCCAGAGCTTGTGGGTCACATTTTGAAAGATTTTATCTTAGACTATTATGAATTTTCTTCCTAAACATGGAAAAATAGCTGGTCCAATAAATCAAGGCTTAAGTAGCAAGGAAAAGACAACTACTTTATAGAGATTTGCTGCATACAAGTCAAGTCAGAATTCTGCTAAACAGTTGGCTGTGATGGTGGTACAGTCCTGACTATAGGAATGCCTACCTCCTATCACTGACTTTCCCCTGTTGTATGGTGGTGGAAGCTAAGGCCTTCACACTGAGCAGCATCCCTGGCCCTTTTAATTTTTAAAAAAATATATTTTTATTTGTATATAGTTTTAACAGGGCCTTACTAAATTGCTCAGGCTGACCTTAAACTTTTAACACTGTGTCTCAGTTTCCTAAAGTGTGGGGATTACAGGTTTGTACCCCTGTGCCCACTTTGTCACTGATTTTTAAAATATTCTTTTGCTCTGTATTCCAGGAAGTATGGCAGCTTCACAGCTTATAACAGTGTTCTTACCTGACTATTCCTCTGGTCTACACTATCTTCTTGGAATTCATGTCCTCTGTGATGGGATATATTTCTACTCTTTACCTTTCAGTTTACCTGCCCTCGTCTTGTTCACTATGAGATTCTGTGTCATCCTTAGCTGTTCACATGGTCCTTCCCTCATGGAGAATGCTCATCTCCATTATTGCCTGTTGAAACTCTGCTCAAACTAGGACTACCTCCTTCATGAGGTTTTCCTAGCTTCTGTTATGAAAGTAATCTCATAAGATTTTCCTAGTTTTTGTTATGAAAATAATCTACCCATTTTTGTGGTCTTCTACAATATTGTCCCTTGTATTTTACTTGTGCTGCAGGTCATCGTGTCCTTCCTATTTCTCCTGCTAGACTTTAGTTTACTTAAGGAGAAAGCTCAGAGATTTTTTCATATTTTTATATAATGTACTTCCCAGGCCAGGTCCTCATATCTCATAAATGACCCCAGCAATGGGTGGAATTTCATCCACAAGTTGTTCTGATATGCAGAACAAGGGGCATATTGCTGAATGTCTGCAATGATTGACCTTTTCATTGGCTAGATAGGAGAGAAAAATTAGAATTGGTTTCTATACATATTCATGGCTAACTCTGTATACACTTGTCTTCTCAGAGTTGGTGTATAATCAGATGTAAGCAGAGAACCATAAATGCAGCCTCTTTGATTTTATTTTTATTTTTCATATCCTTTAATGTGGAATGTTTCCTTCACACCACTGTGCATAATGAAACAAGAGATCATTTGGGGATGTGAATTCTTGCCTGACTCAGTGCCTTTGAGGTGGTTGATATGAAAATTTGGCACAGGTGTGTGATTCTTCTGCTAATTTAAGCTACTTTATCAAACTCAATGCCTGATGCAAATGAAAAATCCTGAAATTAATTTTTTTTCAAGGTGCTAAAATAAAAATGCATAAAAATGAAGCTCTATCTAGATCACTCCTGCTGAAGATTTGATGATGAACTTTGGTGGGTAACTTAAAAACCTGTAATGGCATAAGTGGAAATCTGCGGTGGCAGGTTTTGTCACTGATTTGATTTAGGGTGATTCATCAGTGCACCATGAGAGAGCTCCTCTTACTGAACCATTGCACAGGAGCTGCAGGGAAGGAAAGAACCAGTGAGCTTTAGGAATTGGAAAACTTGTCTGCAGTGGGATTCATTAAAGTGCATTTCACATATAGTAAGACATTCTAGGTATGAGTCCAGGAGGTTTGACAACTCTTAACAGTTAAATACCCATCACCATAAGCAAGACATCATATTTTGGTTATCATCAACTTAAAGTACTCCCTCTTGCTCTTTTGTATTACTCTAACCAAACTCCAGTTCTGGATATCTACTGATCTGTTTTCTGTTGCTGTAATTTTTCCCTTTCCAGAGTGACATACAGATAAGATCATACAATATGCACCTTTTTGTGTCTGGCTTGTTTCAATTAACCTTCTGCATTTGGATTTTTGTCTATGTTGAAGCAGGTCTCGGTAGTTTGTTTCTTTTTATGGTTGAGTAGTAATTCCATCACATAGACAAACTACGATTTGCTCATTCATTGACTAGTTGACAGGCTTTTGGCTTCAGTTTGGGCTATTCAGAATAAAGTCACCATAAATATTATGTATGGTCCTTATATGGATGCAAGTTTTCATTTCCCTTGGGTAAATACATAGAAATTGGATTGTTGGGTTGTATGGTATGTTTAGGTTGTGATATGCTTATTTAAAGGAAAATTGCATATTTGTATAGAATATTATTTCTTAAAGGAAAATTATAACTGTTCATGGTTATGAGGTGGGCAGAGTTAGGGATCAGCTCCAACAATACATGATAATACTACAGTCATTTTTGTATCGAATAACCATTATATGGTAGTTTCTCAACAGATTTATCTTCCTAATTACATTTTGCTCCAAGCTGATGTTTAAATTAGTCAGCATTCCCTGGATACTTTCCAGTGCAGCAGCCAAGCAGACGGCTGCAGGCCAGAGAGGGGGAAACCAGCTGAGGATATCAACGTGGCCACAGATAATCCACAAAGTGGATAACAAGCGCGCACACAATCAATTGGTGTCGTCAGTATTCATAAAGTTACAATGATAATTGCCCTATTTTGCTTGTGGAGGATATTGATTTTTTTTCCTCAGAGCATAATATGAATCAAATCTGTCTTCCTTCCTTAAAGTGGAAATATGAAATCCAGTTTTTCCCAAAAGCCTGACCTCAACTTTCACCAACTAGCCAGTGTCCATCTAGTGGGTCCATTCTTTCTTTCTTTACTTTTTGCTAAAGAAGAGCTTGGAGCATGAAAAAGATAGATGTCTGTCCTCAGGAGGACTTAATTTGTTTAGAGAAAAGGAATTTGGATTGAAAACAACAGAGACTAACATATGTGCCATAATCTCTTTGGGTGTTGAGTTAGGAAGAGTGTGAATGCTTTAGGAGGACAAGGAGGAAAAGCTCCTGTGGGTAGGAGCAGCAGGAAAGGTGCCAGGGAAGGGATGGGAAGTTGAGGACAAGTGATATCAAGAAGGGCTCCAAGATGATCAGGAGCTCCTTGCCTTCATTCTGTTCCACAGTGCCCAGCATGATCTGTGTATTGAGCAGATGTTACTAGGACAGCAGAGCGTCCAAAAGCTGGTAAGTGCAAGACACGAGATCTCTTGCTTTAGTTTCAGTCAAGCTGATGTATAAAATTAACCATCAGCCCAGCCATTTATAGCCTCTGAGTATGGATCCTAGGGAAACACGTGCACATGTACAAGAATACTTGAGTGGCATGATCTGTAGTATTTTTTTATTGAAATCTTTATTGGTATTACATATACACAGCATGATTGCACTCAACAATGAGAGTTTGTACCAGTATATGACACAACTTAATTCTCAATTTTTCCCATAGCCTTACCCATCCTACCACCCACACCCCCTATATACATAAACTTTGTTTCCTTTCTTTTTTGGAATCTGTAGTATTTTAAAGAAACAGACATGAAACATATGTTTGTGAACAGTAGCAAGGGTGAATAAATCATGCTTCAGGTCTTCCAATGAGAAAAAAGTGAATTAACTATGGTTATGCATTCCACATAGCAGGATTGAAAACGTCATATTTGGTTTTTTAAAAAGCAAGACAAAAAGATATGTGCTGCTTTTATAAAGTTCATTTACAGGAGACTTTCACAGGCAGAGTGAGATGATAAATTTGAAGATTAAAGATATATCTGAAAAATTGTAAGAACTAAAGGTGAGGACAAAATCCAAGTTATTGGTTGCCTTTGGGAACAAGAAAGGGACCATGACAAGAAGGAACACACAGGAGGTCCCTGAAGCCCTGATAACATTTTATATCTTCAGCAGGGTAGTCGGTAAAGAGATGATTTTTGTTATAGTTCTTTAAATATCATATGTAGTACAGTTTCCATGTACTCACATTTCATAATATAATTTTTCACAATATTCTGAAATGTATATTGCAGTTTTTGAATGTCTGTGGCTTTATTGTCTGGCCTCCCAGGCCTCCCCTATCCCAGCTGGAAACTTCCTGCCCCATAGATATTCATTCAATCCCCTTTGTCGATGCCAGTTTCATTTCTGATGAGCCTGACTTTGCTCAAGTCCTCTTCATGGTAAAATAAAAACTGTCTCATGGCACCATTTTGTATCCCTGTTACAATTCTATCCAAGAAGATATTTGTAATTTCTAACTGGGCTTTCAGCTGGACATTCCCCTTAGTACTTGGAAGTATCTGTAGGAGTCTTGCTCCTAATATTCAGGCCTTTCTTACTGCGTGCTGTTGGTAAGCTACCCTGTTTCCAAACTTCATCCCACATAAGGGATGGCTGGAGCCCTCTCCTCCTAGCCTTTTCCAAGACTTCTTAGTTGTCTTTCTGAAAGTTTTCAGTGAAGTTGAGGAGAATCAGCTGAACATAGAAGATAAATCTAAGTGTCAAAGTCTGTGACATGGCCAAGACACTAAAGGTATCTGGAGAGAGATCAATCAGTGATGTTGAAAATGTATTTGATTATTTAGTTAGTCATGCCATGGTTTTAGATCTTCAGCTTGTTTTGTTCAGTGAATAGTCAAACTTCAAACCAAAGAGAGGTAAATAATTACAATCAAATTTAGCTTTGGTTTTAGAATACCATTGCTCAGAATTCACAGTCAGCCAGCCATTAACCAAACATCAACGTTAGCAATACGGAAGATGAGAGATTGTTTATGGGAACATTTTTTAAAAAGGGAGTCTCTTCCTCCCTTTCTTCATCCTCCCCTCTGTGTCCCAGACAGGTCTCTTCTCAGTATTCATGTGTCATTTATGGAGCGGCATCTTTGGAACTCTGATGCTGTGTTAGTCAGCTTCGTTACTGTCATTGCCAGATACCTGGGAAAGTCAATTTAGAGGAGAATTGGCATATTAAGATTTATAGCTTTAGTCCATTGTTACTGGATTCTTGCTCCTACACCTGAAGTGAGGCAGAAACATGGTGAAATTGGTAAAGTAGAGGGAAGCTGCTCCCTCATGGCCGTTAGGAAGCAAGAGAAGGGAAAAGAGGCTGAGAGGACAGGGCTGAGTTCCAGCTCTGCTCCTCAAATCTGCTCTCTCCTGATCTGTTCTCTTCAATTAGGCTTTTCTGTTTCCATCACCTTCCAATAATACATCGAATTATGACCTCCTTAGTGGACTTTACCCCGATCAATTGGAGCTCTCAGAATCTAACCATTTCCCTGAAGACCAACCTTTGAAGATATGAGACTTTGGAGGAGTGTTTGAGATCTAAACCATAACATATGCTTCAGTTAGGACCCCCTGGAGGGGCTACCTAGATTTTCCTTCATCACTTACCAGCCATCATCATGCTCCTCATGCCCTTTATTTATAAATTGATGAAGATCCTGTACCTACTCCACAAAGAGGTGTGCAGGATGGGATTTTGAAGGCTTGGACATAGGTCTGGCCACAGATAAACTTCCGGTGGGTGGGACTCAGTTTTGTTGTAATCTCCAACTTCATTCTGGAGGGTTTCATAACACATAGTTGCACAGTTCTGGAGCTTAGGGTCTCCTATTCATCATCCTTCAGAGTCACCTATTTCTTTTCAAACATTTCCTCCTTTGTAAGATAGGCTCAAGTACTTGAGGGGCTCCTAGTATTCTCCTGGCATGGAAGTCTAAGAACCCCATTTAGTCTGCTTGAGAAAAAAATAAGAATAAGAATAACTGAAATTTGGATTTTCATAAAATTCAGAATCATAACATCTTTTTAGAAATAAGAACTGCTAGCACTGAGAACGTACTTCCTGGGGCAGTGATTGTCTTTGGCTAAGTCCTGGATGTCCATTTCACCCAGGACATGTGCTCTCCCAGTGTCTGCCAACTCCAGCCTGGTCACTTCACTTGTACCCTTGTGTCTAGCCCAAAAGGATCAGTGAGTTTGCAGTCCTTCCCTTTCCTACTTTCCTCCTTCCTTCCTTCCTTTCTTCCTTCTTTCCTCCCTGCTTCCCTTTCGCCCTTCCTTCCTTTATCAAGAGCACGGGCCTGTGTTTTACTATCCTACACTTTAACTTTTGATTTTTTTTTTCAGGAGATTTCAAATCTCTTCTCACTTGTCAGAGAAACTTCTTTTTTTCCTGCAGCAGGTTTCTTTTTGTACTCTCTGAGAACAGCTTGCTGGCTTGCAAAAAAGAAGAAGCAGAGTTCTTCAGGGAGCTGTCAGAAAGAGCAGATGCAGCCCCAGCATGGCGCTCCTGATCCCTGCAAGTGGCACCGTAACACTTTATTTGTAAAGCGGAGGACAGAGAACTTCTCTTCTCCTCACATCTCGATTTGCATTCTATTAGGCACCCAGTAGGATGGTTTGTAAATCGCCATCTTTGCTCACAGATCCCTCTATCAGCCCCCATTCTACCAGAGGGCAAAACACAGGGATGCTAAAAGCAGGATGTTGTTAAAGGAACCAGAGAATGCAGCTCACAGCTGTGGCTTTTTCTTCTTCAAAAAGTGTCCTTTGTTTGTAAGACTTCTGAAAAAGATGAATGGTTTTTGTGGAGGTACACGGAGGTAGAACAAGGCTAGAGGAGGAGGCTTGTTGTGGGAGAGTGAGACAAAGGGAATAAGGCTCTACACTTAGCATCTCTGTTGGCTGGCTCTGTATACTGGCATCTGTGACTTCATGCTTGGCCTCTGTCCCCCTGTAACCTTTTCCCCAATGTTGACCTGGATGCAACAGAGCAAAGGATCAAGCTCCCCTAGTCATTTACCCCCTTATCTTTGCATTTTCCTTGGCCGGGGCCTCAGTGAGCTGAAGGAAGATCTTTCCAGGAGCTTTGATTTACTTCTCATGGGCTCAATTGATGCTATTATTTTAGTCACTTGTTTTTAAAACAAGAAAAAATGGATTAAAAACTTAAATTTCTTTTTTCACTCTAGAACTTTGTTAATTGCAAGGTGGGAAACTAGTGCATGTAATTATGTTTTCCTTCAAGAACATGGACTGGGGAAGGTTTTTTTAATCATGAAAAGAAGTTTAAATTGTGTTTGGCTGATTTTGACTTAAAACTACCTTACAGAAAGTCACTTGTGTATGGTGTATGTGACACCCGCTGTGGGAGATAGAGTGACCTGGCTATTCTTCAGTTAGTTTGATTTACCTTCAATACGATTTGGATTTTAAAAAGCAATGCTGGCAGCTCATTACCAAGGCAACAGAGAGGTAGAATTGAAGCACACTTTGGGTCAGAGTTAAATACAGTAACGTTCTGTCTTTTTAAAACGTATAAGAAAAAGACTTCATAAAGACACCAAATCCCTTTGGTTTTATTTTCACAGATACATAGGGTTTGAATTTGCTCCAGCTTTTCTTTTTTTCCTAGGATGTTGAGAAGGGAAACATTGCTTCCAATGCTTCCCCTGCTGGGTGCTGAGATTACATCTTCCAGATTTTTGGAAGGTTGAAATGAATGATTTCTGAGTGTTTTCCAGGCCTGTGGCTCAGAGAAGCTTGCAGATTTATGCTATAGGCTGGTGAGCCTCGCTGTCCCTGGCTTCTGTGTGTTTCTTTTGATTCCTCTTACTATGGAACAGAGACCACCTCCCTGCAGTTGCGGTCCTCTTCTGTTCTATGCCCTTCTCATCACATGAAGAGTTTCCTTTTTGCACTCAATAAACTTCACTCTAATTATCTGTTTATGTATCCTCTGCCTTTGAATTTTCTGAGGACAAAAATTAAATCTCATCTTTTTATTACCCGCATTTAGCACCAGGGAAGAAACTCAATGCTGTGCTGGATGTTACATAATGAATGGATGTGACCCTGAGTACAGTCAAAGGCATGGCTCGTGTTTGTCTCACTCTCACTTCCATATCTGCAACATGGGAAAAGTTTGGCTAAACAGGGAAAAGTTATTGGGAGGAAAAGCATTCATTTATATCCTGTCTAGCTTAACTTTGCCAGTGGGAAGGAGGTGAAGAGAAGAGGCTGATAAATAAACAGGGTTTAATGCATAAAGAAATTTGTGAACAATAACATCACATTGGGATTTATTGGTTTGTTTTGTTTAAACTGTGGTCTATGAAGATCTGTCCCTACTCCTTATTCATCCCTTTCTTCCCCAAGTTAAACATAATTGGGAAGGCAGACTTTATCTTTGCTGTCAGTGTTACCCCTTAGATGTCCACACTTCATCTTCTTTTGCCTGACAATAAAAGAAGGGCTGTCCCAATGGGGCTGGGTGCATGTTGAGAGTCCCAGAGTGAAATAACTGGCTCTGGCCAAGTAAGTCTTTCCCAAAAGCTGAGAGTACATAAGTTGGACAGAACCCTTTGAGAATTAAGTTTTTGCAACTGACCAACCAAAGCTGCTCTTCATCCTCTCCTTCCATCATCTTCCTTTGTCCTAGTTACCTTTTCTAATTGCTGAGACAAAATACCCAGCATCCAAAGTTAAAAGAGGATAAGTTTATTCCAGCTCACAATTTGTAGAAGTTTCAGTTGCTAGCCAGTCCAGTGGCATGACAGAGAGGGATGGCAGAGAAGAAACAGTTCATGGTATGGCAAGCAGAAGGCAACAAAACAGCAAAGCAACAGCAGCAAACAAGCAAGCCTCTCTTGCCCTTCTATTCCATCCAGGCTATAGGGCTTTAGGTTGTGCCACTTGCACATTGGCCACACAAAAACTACTCAAATTCTAATTTAGTGAATTAATTTAGTATTGCACATCCGTAGTCCCACTATCCCATGCCATAGATACAGCCAGATCTAAACAGTCCCATCTATAAGTGCTTGGGGCTTTGGGGAGACATCTAAATACAATTCACAGCACCTTGCCTGCCAAGAGCTCCACTGCTTCTCTCCAGGCATGGGCCAGAGGGCTTCTGTGCCCAAGAAAAGTCACTCATGAACCTGGAATGTATCAAGGGAGGCTGGCGGAGTCTCTGACACATCATAGTGGGGGAATCATTGAGGTGTGATAGTATCCTTGTGGGATGTCCTGTCTGCTCCCACAACACATTCCCAGGTGGGCTTCCCTGCTGAGATAATCTGTTCCTGTGTGCTTTGTGTTTTCCCTTCTTTGGACTGCACCAATCTCTCTTCCTTCACCACTTACTTTCCTATGTACATACGCTCTGTCTTCAAACCTGGGAAATCTTGCATTATTTGCCTTACTCTGTTCTTTGTTGGAGATGGAAGATGCCATGAATTTGGTCATTTTCATAATGGTTCCTCAAGAGTGTCTATGCCATCTCATACCTTCTGAAATTATCTAGTGATTATACCTTTAGGAAACAAAGCACAGATCACAGTCTTTCCCCTGCCTGTCTTTCCCATTCTCATCTTGTATATGAGGCAGTTAGCAAATAGAAGGAAATGGCTTAAGAGCCTTGATGAGCATATGTGACCCTGTGACATGAAATACGGTAAGAGAAAACACCTAGTCACAGTTTCAAAAATACCATCCTATCAAATTCCCTGAGTTGGAGATCCTGGAGTTTACTCTATCGGTAACAAATGCCATAGAATTTGGAGCAACATGGCCAAAACTGACCTTAAAAACTGACATATCTTTTTGAAAATCACTGTCCACTCATACATTTGTTGATTTACCTGTTTCTACTCATACTGGGAACATCACAGCAAAGCCTGCCATCAGGCAAGAGAAGTAAGCACCACAATCGAAAGGCTCCTTGGTGGACAGTGATGGGACAGAGCTCTACCACTGAGCAGCCTGGGCTCTCGATTTTCTGCTATATCCTTTAAATGAATCCTTTAGGCTTTTGGCCACTTACAGTTCACCCACACTCTGTTCCCTTGTATATCCTGCTAGTTCTCTCCCCACCCTGATTTTTTACACTTGTTTCACGTGACCTGGGAATGAAGGACTTCTGCCCCAGATCAGGGCTCCCTTCTTACCAGGACCCATAACTATAATCTTCAAATTTTTCTCTCATTGTGGAGCTGTATTGAATTTTCATCTTTCATCTGAAGATCAAGGGGCTGCCCTGGCTGTGTTTTCCACAGGACACCAGGGAGAACAATAGGTCAGGATCATAGAACTTGCACAGGTAAAAGGGTTGATCAGAGATAGGGATTGGACAAGGTCAGAAAACAGCCACAAGGGCCTCTGGCACCATCAACAGTTTTGCCATGGGATGAAAATTGTACCCTGGATCTTTTCCCAGGTAAAAGATGGATCCCATTGAAGACACCGGAATTCCCATGTCCCTCTTCCCTTCATTTCACTTTAAGACAGGGTTACTGAGCATTCAGTTATTGGAACCTCATTTTAACGGGGATCTCAAAATACCAGATTTTATTAGGACTCTTAGAGCCTATATGAAATAAGAGGCAAGACTGAGGACTTCAAAGTACTTTAGAAAAAACTTAGATAAGTGAGTTTTTTGCCATAAAGAATAGAAACTCAAGTAAGGGTATGCCTCAGTGATGCAGTATGAAGTGTGAGTATCACAGGGTAAGTGAAGGAAAAAGCTGGAGATTCAGGGAAATGTGTAGTGACAGCATGGTACATCAGTTAACTTCACAATTATATGAATAGAAATCTGAGGGGTGGATAGTAATAAATTCAAATAGGCAAATGCTATTATCTTCCTCAACATCTGCTATCCCTTCTACTTCCCAACTGATTGCAGTGTTTGAAAACACACATGACTGTGGTTTGATGCCACTCCTGGTTTTAGACACAGGTGTTTGACCTGGGCTAAAGTTATTTCATCTTCTGGCTTTGGAGATTAATTCAGGGTGAACTATTGTTTGACATAGTGGGATAAAACTCTCTTCTCACCAATCAGAAATGAGGCCAGGAACTGCCAAGTGAAGCAATAGTATCAGTGCACAGGGTAAGATACAATCAAAATCATCAGAGAAAAGTGGTTGATAAAATCTGTGGATCAAATCCCACCAGAAGCTTAGTTCAGTTTTTAATTTTTCAGTTATATAATACAAAAATGTCTCTGTGAGTTGGGTCTTTGTTGCTTCTTGCACTGAAACAAATGAAACGACAGAGATATATGAAATATAATGGTCTATGATTGGAGTGATGAATATAACTTTTGGAAGAGAGGGAAAATATGGACAGATACAATTATGAACAACTTTGATTGGTCAGTTGAATGAGACTAAACATTGGAGGGTCTTGAATGGTAGACCAAGACAGATGTGAATGAACATTAATGTCATGGGATGATTTTAGTGAAAAGTTACTAAGCATTTTATAAAGATATAAGAATGATATTGGCCACTAAAACTCAGAAATCATATAATAAGCCTGGGGAAGGCTCTTCGTAGCTTCTGGCTTCTTTTTTCCCTTGAAGGAGGACCCATTGGGGCCAATTAATACTTCTCAAGCCTTTATTTTGCCAGATATCATCTTTACACAAGACTTCTGGAACTGCTCCCATAAAGTTTAAAGGTTGATGTGTATAAGTTTATGTGTTTCCTTGTAAAATGCATTTGCAGTTACGAGTTCTACTTGAAATAAAAAAGTATTTCCAAAGTTATGAATATGAAGTTGAGAAGAGAGCATATTTCTTGGTAGAAATGTATTCCCTGTGACATATTTTGAAGTTTGTTTTCCATTTTTCTTTATCTCTGTTCCTTCAGAGCGGTGTTTGTTTTTGCCATTATGCAAGATTTGCAGCCAAACACTGTGGTGTTTGTATATTCTTCCATAATCTGATAAGAAAATCATTCTAAGCTTTATCATGAAATTTCCATGCTAAAAAATTCAAATAGCCTAGCCAAAAGGACTAACCTCAAAAGGTGTGCACATAGTTATCCTTAGGAAACATAAAGTATAGGAAGAAGCACAGGCTATAGTACAGTTTCTAATGAAATTTCAAACTCAAAGGCAATGTAAGGCCTACATGTTTTTTTGTTTATCTTTATTGGTACATTAAATATACACATCATGATTGCACTCCATAATGGGGATTTGTACCAGTATAAGACACAACTTAATTCTCATTTTTTCCCATAGCCCTACCCACCCTAACACCCCCCCATATACATAAAATTTGTTTCCTTACTTTTTTGTTACAATCTCAACATTTTCCCCCTTCACCCTATTTTACATTGAGCATTTTCTATTTCACAATATATAACATACAATGCTAGGACTCATTTACATCTTTATTTTCTCATACCAGAGAAAAGATGTTATATGTACCTATCTGTGCCCTATTTATTTCACTTATGAGGATATCCTCATAGGCCTACACGTTTTCAAGTTATATGATTTAATAAGAAATATGTTTGCACTTGTTATTTACTTCACACTGAACACTGTCAATCTTCATGGGGTGCTGGGTTGGTTTCTAGCACTTGCTATTGCAGTCTCTGCCTAATACACCATTATCAGGTAGAGCTTCAGTGGGGTTGGGCTCTGGGTGCTCCATAAAAGACTTACTATCTCCTGAAGATCAGAGTATTATAATTAGCTGACTAGTTGCTATTTAATTTTCAAAGGTGCAATTCTGTTCAACGGTGAGGCTTTGAGTCTTTTCTCTTATTCTGAGTATAATTTCTTAGTGAATGATCTATTATGAAAACAGTGACAAATTTTTACAACAGGGAACAGGGAGGGGGCAGATGAACTTAATGAAAAAAGTTTTCATTTTAAAAAGGCCAGTCAGGATATGCATATGGAAAGCTACCCCAGCATCCATGCTATCTTTGAATCACTGATAAGAACACATATTGTGAGTCTTGTTTACCCCAGGAGCTGAGCCACAGATACTATTTCTAGTTGAGCCCCTGAATCCTAAACTGGCTAGTAATCAAATTCTCAATTAGACCAGACTATGTGGATCCTCTCAAAGGGAGAAAAACTGGGGCCAGAAATCAGCAGAGATATGATCAGATGAAACAATTCCATGGGGATAGCTTTGCCTTGCCCAGTACAGTATTTTCCAGCTGGTGTATCAAGGAGGACAAGCATGTTTAAAGAAAGAAGCTTTAATGGGAGCTTCTTTTCTGTCCTTTCATGTTCTGTTAATTTTGTTTAACTGATAAGCTTGTAAAACATTAGTAAACTTTTTCTTCTGCATCGCACGGCTCAAAGCATGTCCTATAGAAAGCTACATCTGCAAGACAGTCCAATAAAAAATGTGTGGGATCAGTTAAGTGTGGGAGACTACGAATTATATATTCCTCTTGGTGGGGTTAATTTCACTTCAAGAACTCTGAGAAGTCTTTCCTAGAGAGATTTGTTAACCTTTGCAGTATATTCTTACCTGGACCACAGAATCATATTACGCCATCTATGGTTCTATCTTTTCCCTCTTCTACTCTAGGATATGGAAACTGGGAGACAGTGAAAAAGACAGCCAGTGACACCCTCAGTAGTTCTAAAGTCCAGGAAACCAACACAGCACATTAGGTGAGAAAAATTGTATTTTACTATAGCCAAAGTGGCAAGGCAATGTAGATATGCAACTCCAGTAGCCAGTAAATGACACCTAAAAAGAAGAAAGGAAGAGTCTACAAGAGAAGTTCTTTTACCTAGGGGATTTACATATTAATAAGCTATGAGATACTACTTCTCTTTGGTTCTCTTCTGCTACTCTACCAGCTTCTTGAAATAAACTTCTTGTGAACTGATCTATAATGCCACCTAAGATAGTGCTATATTAGGCTTCTAGTAGGAAGCCACTTTTCTTTAATTAAATCATCTCATTTCTAAGCTCTATTACACATACATACTCACTCATACATCATGCCTAGTTTGGATTTCTTATCACTTTTTAATCCATTACTAACAATAAAAGGGCTACAATAGGACATTGTTTTACTAATCATCTTCATGTGTTTGTTACATTCTTGGTGTAAAAAGTCTGAGGTACAGACAAGTGTAAAGGTGGCTTTCTGCCTCCAAGCTATGAATTATCCAATGGAATAGACAAACTCACAGGCAAAGGAAGGGGCAACCATCTTGTTGGGATATTAACTTCCAATCAAATTCAGTTGCAGACTGAGTTAATGAGCAAAAAGCTTCCCAGTTCCTTAAGTAGACCTGGGAAACAAGAGTATGGGGTGCATGGTGACATCAGAGCTGGTATCTCCCAGGTGATCATCACTGGTTTTGCCTTTTCTACTTGCTCTCTTGGAGGGTGTGATGGGGTCCTAGATGCATGATGCAATGGACTACATCGGTGACTGTATTGGCAACAACTAGTTCAACAGGTACATAGCAATGTATGTCCACTTTAAGTGGTCATAGTCCAGTGGGACAGAATATACAGCACATATGTGTACTGTAACAAAGGAAAATACTGGGTATCATAGGAGCACAAAGGGGGTTTCAAGGAAGAGCTTAGGCTGTACTTTTGCAAACCAGGAGGAAGCTTGATGCGAAGGTGCAGAGGAGTAAGATTTCTTGTACTCCAGGGGACTCAGTTTGGATCATGGTGCATCCTGGGAGGTTTGTGTGGAAGGTAGGCAGAGACCAGGCACCAGAACCTGTCCTATGACAGTTCTCAGAGGTTTGACACTTACAGTTCATTTCTGTGCAATCAGGCAACCCAATGTGTTATTTCTGTCATTGCTTTTGGGGGTACTTATTTTATCATTTGTAACCTTGGAGCATTTGTCCTTTGGAGCTGTCTTTCAGTTGTAAGGTAGCTATGATCTATTTGGGGTCATTCTATCTAGTTAAGGTCATTCTTCTCCTGATACTCCTAAATCTAGCCTGTTTTGTTTGTTAGAAATTTCTTCGCTGACCAGAGTTGGTTCTCAGTATATTCAGTGGGAGGAGTTTTCTTCCTCAGAATGATAAGAAAAGTCCACTTCTCCCTCATGCACTTGGTCTTTCTGCTAAAGCAGAACAAAGAGCTGCTGCAGTGTCAAACCAGAATTATTATTATTCAAATCTTTCTTCTTCCACACTGTATGAGTCTTTTTCATATTATTTTGACTTTTCATTGGACCAAGTACAATGAACTTAATGCACTTTTTATTAAATTCCATTTCTTATAACTGGAAAGAATTCTTTCTTTCTGCTTTGTGGGTTTGTACAAATTGCTAAATACTCAGACTTTTCACATATATTCTGTGGATTTCTTTTCATTTTGTTATGCCTTAACTTGGTATAAATGTTGTAGAGAAATTTAAAACATTGAGAAATTAAAACTTGAATTTTCATCATTAGAATTTAATACTGCTAAATTTTTTCTATACTTATTTTAGGTAAAAATTTAATAAAATAATAAAATTATGTCTGATGAATGTAGAATTGTCTTTAATTGTTGTCAGGAAGCTATTTTCTGATCACTTTTCTATGACTTCTATCTCTATATTTGTCATGTGTCCAACATCATAATATGTATCTAAATTTCAGATGTCTGATTTACCTGTGTGATTAAATCCATTTACCTTATCTTGGCAGTTGTCTGTGTTTAAAAATTTTCAAATGTGTACCAAGTAATAATATTGAAAATTATACTTATTTCAAGGGGAAAAAAGTAAAAGAGGATTGATAAAACGAACTAAATCCTGGAGATATAGCTCAGTGGTAAAGCACTTGTCAATTATATTTGAAGTCTTAGATTCAATTACTAATATAAGGTCCCTAAAGAGAGAGAGAGAGAGAGAGAGAGAGAGAGAGAGAGAGAGAGAGAATATGAACTAAGGTTGCCAAGGTGACAGAAAGTGTGTTGCTTGGGAGGTGTTGGAAATGGTCAGCTGGGCATTGGATTGTCCCACTGGATGTGGCTCCTGGCCTTGGGTTACTTTTAGTTTGCTGCATCCATTCTAAGGTTAACAGATGACCATTATCATCTCAGAAGTGGATTTCTTATTATCAGAATGCATTTGTTATAAATGCAAAGCTAGTTTTCTGTTGCTCACACATACCTTGACACTTCCACCTTCCTGTGAAGAATGCTGCAACTAGAAGTTCCTCTGCAGATGCTGTGCCATGACCTTGGACTTCCCAGCCTTCAGGACTGGGAGCCGGATGCATCACTGCTCCTCATACTCTGCCCAATAGCACATATTCTGTCACAGAAGCACAATCCTGACCAAGATCACTGCTTTATTTTCTCTACAGAAATAAAGTAATTTTTTTCTTAAAGCAGAGAATGATGGATTCAGATAATCTTAGTCAATCTGAAACTTATCAAAGTAAGATAGAGACTCAGGACTGTTTAGAAATTATTCATGATTGGATTTGCATGAATAATAAGGGTTGGTGATTTCTCTGATCTATTTTCAACAGGATGTGTTAGGCTCTGTTTGCTGCTAATTATGTCATCTATAACATCTCTCTTAATCCTCATAATAACTTTATGCATTTGGTTCTCTTATGTTATTCACTTTGCACATAAAGAACATTTCAAATATCTTCTGCAAAAATTGAGGAATACATGAATCAAGTTTCCTACTGGGTAAACTAAGTCACAACTCTTTGATGAGTCTTTCTTGGTTCTCTTCACAGTTGAAGCTGAACTCTTCAGCCTCACTTTGATTCATTTGTCCATTAATGAATTTTTCTCTTTAAATTAGCCAAAGTTGTATCCTACTACTCACAGCCAAAACTGGTTGATTCTCAGCCTCTGCTTCCAAGCTCTTGATTTCACAACCAAGACTTCTGTTCATTTTTCAAGAAACTGCTTTAAACACTGTGTTTGGTACTAAATGTGATGTTATAGGTTCATTGTTCATTCTTTGCACATTATGACTTCTATTATATATTATTTCTTCATAATGTCTAACTTTAAAAGGAAAGCTTATTCTGCTTCTCTTATATTTTGACAAACAACTTCATTAGCTGATGTGTTCAGTCAAATAATGGTCTGCGAAGATAGCTAAACCTAATCCTTGGAGCCTGTGACTGTTCATTTAACCAGCAACAGGGATTTTGCAGGTGTGATTAAGTTAAGGGTCTTAAAATGGAGAGATTACCCTGGATTATTTGGGGAAGACCAAAATGTAATCACAGACGTATTTATAAGAAAGAGGCAGAAGGTGATTTGACTTTATGCTTTGATAAGGGAAACAGAGATTGGAATGACGTGCTAGGAAAGTGACGGAAAGGGCCACAAACCAAGAAATAGTGGTGGCCATGAGCCGTACAGAAATAAAAGAGAGTGGGCTCTCCTCTCAGAGCAAGTAGGAGCACCTTGATCACACCTGAGCTCCGTTCATGAGACTTCTTTTACTCTTATGACTCCTGGGAAGTATAAGAGGACAAATCTGTTCCTTTAACAAGAAGGCAAAACACTGCAAATTTGAACAATTTGTTACAGCGGTAACAGGAATTTAATTGTTGATGAAATGATATCATTATTTTGTGGGTTTATGCTTGGTACAGAAAACCGGCCACAGGTGGACTCTGTTATTGTTTTAGCCTGGGGAGGATCAATGACAACTCACATTTATACATTGTAAAGTGCTCAGGCTGTTAGAAGGAATATCGTGCCACAATTATGTTGTGGAGAGGGCACTTATATGGGCAATGTATTTTGGAAAAAAATGAATGATATGGAAACATTCAGTGATAAAAGCTTGATTGATTTCAAAATTTCAAATCACAAATTGTCTTTTCGTTCCTTTTGTGCAGAGCATCATTAACAGTGTGTGTGTAGCACCAAGAGTCCTTCGGTGTTGACAGAGGAACAGCAAGAATTAGTTTTGCCTGGTACACAGATGGAATGTGACCTAGATCTAAAGAACAATTTCAAGGAAAATGTATGTTCAGAATAAAGCCTATTTTGTTTTAAGTGCCGTTTGTCCTTTAGCAAAAGGGAGAGTAAATTAATCATTGTGGCTGAGTCATGTGAAAGATTACAAGGCTTATAGAGTTCCCGTGAAAGCCATGCCCCTTGAAGATAGCATACACACGATAAGCGTTAGCAATTTAATAAAAGTGTTTCAAATATTTAAGTGACTATAGGGACCTTTGTTGTGAGGGGAAGAAAAGAGCTATGTGCTTCTTTTCATGAAAGAAACAGAGAGAGAGAGAGAGAGAGAGAGTTAGGGATGGTATAGGGATGGTGTGTGGCTGTGAAGGAGTGAATGAATATCGTTAGAATTTTTCTTTGAGTGGTGTCTCAATCTATTACTATTGTTAATAAAATTATGGTTGATGCACCAACCCGAATACATCTGAAATAAATAGCTTCTAAAGCGATATTACAGAGATTTCCAATATCAACTTGTTTCTCTTTCATAGTGTATAGATAATAGGAGTGAAGACATGTCTAAAGGTCATTGCTTATGTTGTGGTAATGTGTCTTACAATGCTTGACTGATGTTTTTTAAAAGAGTGGCTGAATGCTTGTGCTGACCACGATGGAAGTTCTCTTTGGGGATGACAAACACACATCTATCTCGATAATGGAACTGGTTCTTTTTATTTTTTCATGCATGTTTGTTCACATAAATACAACACAGAGACCATTCAGCTGTGACTCATGAACAAATCTGGAAGATGCATGAGAAGAAACAGCATGCAAATATGATTTTCAAGTGAGGTGGGAGGAGGGAGAGAAAGAGAACGGGGAGAGAGAGAGACAGAGAGAGAGACAGAGACAGAGAGACAGAGAGAGAGACAGAGCAAGAACAACTATAAGGAAAACCCTATTCCATATATTTTTGGTTCTACTGGAGACATAAGACTGTACCTGGTGGAGAATTTAAACATGTTAGATTCAACCTCTGTCCACAGAAGACAAACATTGTGGATCATGTCAGTACTGTTGCTGTTAACATCACAATGTGATGAACTTTGCCATCTAGTTCCAGAAAGGTCACAATTGCTTGATCAGTGTAATGAATCCACCCTGAGCTCCCATGTCATGCTTAAGTCTAGCTCTGGAGGAGCAAAGTACTGGTTCTCTTCCGTAAGCAACTGGGGAGTCAGAAGCAAAGAGTGACTAATGCATAATTATAAATGGCAGTCAGTAACATGTGGCTCCTCCTTGTCACTTCTTCTTCAGGGTCTAAGACAGATGTACCAATTGCTTGGGACCTCTTTTCCTCTGACCCAGACCAACTTTTATTCTCAGAATGACACACCATGAAACCACAGCCCTTGGACTGAAAATGACATTCTCAGTAAAGTGCATGAGTAACTTGACCTCACTAGGTGAGCTCACTTATTTATTTCCCAAATGAGAAAAACAGAATCCTACCCTTAAAGGAGCTGGTGAAACAATGTAAGTGAAAGTTCTGAGGTGTTGACTGACCAGAAAAATGTGGTAGGTGATACTCTCCAGGTGGCTGGATAAGATTTGCACACAAGAGCCAACTGGTGAATAATTTTGTTATCAGTAACAGCTTCTGGTAGACTAGAAGGTAATTTGGATACCAAAATTCCACCAATAAGAGAATCCATGCAAAATTACATAGTGATTTATCCACTCTAATTAATTTATTCATTTCATAATTCAACAAAGAACATACCTATTATAGATTGGTAACTATATTCCTTGAAAAAAATTCAAACTAGTAACCAAAGAAATGCTCATTATACATGCTCTTTATAATTCTCTGCAGTCTGAACCAATCAGATTTGTTTTCAATACGTAGGGCAAAAGTTCTCTATTTTGACTTAGACTTCTAACTCTCTTGCCATGCAGGTCTTCATAGAAAGAGGAATATATTGCTTCTCCCTGATGTCTAGGTGAAGATATATGTGACTTTTAAACACAGATAGATCAACATCTTTTCATTAAGCCATGGAAACCTTTGTGCGGGACTTGCTGGAGAAAACACTAGATTTTTCCTTGTACCATTCATTTGGTAATAATAATTTCCTGATAATTATGTAGAATCTTTAACAAATGAGCATTTTAGAAATGATACATTCAAAACAACAGTATCTACCAAAAATGATACATATTCTTGTTTGTTTTTAGATGCTTGGTGCTTATGAACTCTTCTCCAAAACCCCTCCAGTGGCACTGGGATTCCTCCTGCAGAGGTGGGCAGATTCCTATAGTTAGTCCTCATGGCACATGCATGGATGTCACATTAAAACTGCTCCTGGGAAACGATGAATGTTTTGTTTGATTTCTTTTCTGGTGGAGGTGGAGATAAGGGGCAGGAGATTAGAAAAGGGCGAGAGAAAGAAAGGTACATTCATTTAAAAATGACAAAAATAATATTTCTCAGTTTGCTCTCCCTGTCAAGCAAGGATAATAAAACCTGTTTTACCTTCCAGAGTTGTTTTGAGGTACAAATTGGGTAAGAGATTTAAAGCCCCTTGGAGAGTTAGAAAACATGAAGTGTATTCTGACATCCCTTCCAGTACTAGCTGAAGGTAATATAAGATAATGTGTCTGCAGCGACAGAAAGCAGAATAAGCTTCAGGTTACTAGGGAGGATATGTCTCATCCCCAACTTTTTCCCAGGATTCCATGCTGTCCTGGGTGTGATCTTACTGGGTTAAATAAATCCACAGATGGAGATGAATTGGCAGCAAATATTGAGGGGCTCGTGGGTCTCAGGTCCATCAAGCTGTCTTGAGAAGTGAGTCAGTCAGCTTCTCAGTATACCTACTACCACCCAGAGGTGGCTTCTGAGAGATGCAGAGGAAGCTTATACTTTTGGAACCTTCACTTTCATGGGTTCCTTCCCAGACTCTACAGTTCTGCCTGCATTCACAGTTATGGATTCATTTTCTGCTGAAAGTTTCTTTAAATTTCATAACTTTCAGGGCTACAAAACTTGTTTCAATCCCCCACCCCTCTGTTTAAATGTTACATGTTGTGCACTTGCTGGGAAGTTCTGATCCATACTTTTGGTTGTGCTGGCCTTTTTACCAGCAGCTCATTGCAGAAAAACTAGAGGTGTCTAGAATATTAAATGATTGGGTTTCCCTATACTTAGAGATTTCAGCCTATGCTGCTGCTTGAAATTAATCAATATGTATGTTTCCAATGATCACAATGTACATGTATGTATCATCCCCAAACATTAAGTAATCCTTCGAAGCAACGGTTTGAGAAATAGAAAAATTATGCACTAGATTTCATTACCTTCTTTTGAACACTCCTACTTATTTTATCACTAGTTAGTGCAGTAACTCTTGTATTTTAACTCTCTGCTTTAGACACGATGGAAATTGGAAGTAACTTTTCATTTGTACAATGTCTCTGGGAGGTGTTCAAAGTCCACTAGTCTCTCTGACCTTGGGAACCTGCACATTTTTCAGACTTTATTTCTTGATGCCTATTGGTAAGATGCAGTAGGGACTCAGCTCTTAAGTAGATCTCTTTGGGCTAGGGATGTGGCTCAGTGGTGCTCTGCCTGCTTGGCAAATGCAAGATCCTGAGTCTGATCCCTAATTAAACCCAAAAACCAAAAGTCAAGTTGATGTCCTCTCTATTCATGTACTGCCAAGGTGATTTTATTTTCTTTGGAAATACAAAGTAAGGAGAATTGGTCTTTTGTATTGTCCCACTTTTCTTCTGAAGGCCCCCTGACCTCTTTAACTAACCATCTATTTTCGCCGTAACAAATCATGAATTATCAGGGCTATATGGGAATGTACAAGTATAGCTGATCCCTAGTTGGTTCTTAAATAACTTATGGTACATCCTTGATAAGGGGGTTAGCAGGTAAAATACATCCAATGAGGGAAACTCCCTCTAGCCATCCACTGGGCTTTGCTTGGACTGTGGGAATGTGGGTACTCTGTTTGGCTTAAGTGACTTCCCACTCCCATGCATTCCAACATCCCACTCCCCCAGACACAGGTTCCATGATGATTCTTCCCTTATTTACTAGTATTTCTACCAAGATATTGAAGGTTTAAATTCAGCTGCCAAGATTCTTATGTTCAACAAGAAATTTTAGAAAAATATACATCTATAAAATCTCTGTAAAATCCCCAAAGAACAGTTAATAGCAATAAAATTCTAGGTATAGGTTTACAGCCTACTTCTTGTCCATCAGGTGTATCCCAGAGTGCAATGGAGAGACCTTACTATTGGTGGAACTTGATGCTGACAGTCTCTCTGGAAGTCTCATATTTTCTCACTTCAACCTCCGAGTTCCCTCCAGCAGCAAAGCACCACAATTTGCAAGGCCTTAATTGTTTCCTGACAGGTTACAAAATCCTGGTTACCACAAATTCCATATAAGTAGCACATTTTGTACACTTGAGTGAATTTAACCTTTAAAAACCATTTCTCTGACACAATAACTTGGAAAGTTGTGTTTCTTTAAAATCACATCGCTTCTTGGTAGGTGCTAATTTTCATTTCTGGTAAGTACTTTGTTCAACCACTAAAATCTGTGTTGGTATTAGATTATTAAGTGTAACAGAGTGCTGTCAGAGCATCCTTTGTGAATGAAATAATATGCATTACAATAGTTTACCTCTAAACAGTCTATTAATGTAGCCAAGTAGCACTTAGAAATCTTTCTTTGTACCTTAACTATGTTAAAGCAGCAAAGACCAAAAAAATTAATTATGTTTATGTCATCTGTACTGATATTTATAATTAATTTTGATTTATAGTACACTAAATAATAAACCAGCTTGAAATTTTAATAGGTTATGCAAATAGTAATTAAGGTATTTCTTTTCTTCTATTGCCTTATTCATTTTTAGAATTTTATTAATGAGTTTTAATATTTTAAATAGCATCTTCAAGGCATGCACCACTCAGATAAAGCCACTGAATGTAACTTCAGCAGCCAGACAGATTATTCTCAAAGCCTTCTCCTTTAGCCTATGTGACACTCTGTGTTTCAAGGATGAAAAGAACTCTATAAACAATTCCATGAATTAAATTCAACCAATAAATCAGAGACAGTGCTCAGGGACCACAAGCTGCAGTAGGAGGGTCGGCGAAGGTACATCTCAGGTCACAGTCCTTCCAGGTTGACACAAAGCAATGCTTGTATGTGACTGTGTATAGAAGTGAGAAGAGCTGAATGTAAGATGATATTCGTGGGTCACACTGGTGACACCATATGATGTGCTAACACTGCACAGTCTTTCTTCCCTGTGTTAAGCAACTCTCCCTTGCTGTAACAAAACAACTGAGTAAAACAACTGAAAGGAGGAAAGATGTATTTTGGTGCAGAGTTTCAGCCCACAGTTAGCCTATTCTGGAGCTGTGGGCTGAGCTAAAGTGGAGCATCACTGCAGAAAGGTGTGATGGAGCTAAATTGATCACCTATGACAGCCAGGAAACAGAAAGAAGGGAAGAGCCAGAGCAGGAAGGGCCAGCCCCTACATATACCCTTCACAAGAACATCCCAGTGTCCTACTTCCTCCAAACAGCTCATTCAACTATGAACAGATCAATGGGTTAGTCTATTGATGAGATTAACATCTAATCCTGGCAACTGCCTGAATGATTTGCTCCTTAGTATACAGAAAGACTTAGGGTAGACCAGGTACAAGATACATTTTAGATACAAATAATTGTATTAATTGTTGAATGAATAAGCATTAAGTAACTTTGTAGTTACTTACAAGGTCAGGATAATCTAGGCAACATGGAGAGGAAGAGCGGTGGAGTTGGGGATCATATAAGTTGGTAAGAGTATATACAAGAGTTCACCGGATGACAACTTGGGACCACAGGTCCATCCATTTTGTGATGTTTTTTGATGCTCATCCTCTCTCCCTCTTCATTGCCATGAGAGATGCTCTGTGTCTCCCAAATGGACGATGTTGATGAGATGGGCAGAGGTCATAGGCCTGATGGGAAGTTATGACAAGCAAAGTGGTTTTTTGGGGGGTAGCCAATGAAAAGGCAGATAAACAAAGAACGGGGTAGGAAGGGGACCGTCTCACATGATTCAAAAGGTATTGCAAAAAACAATGGAAAATCACTATAAATGGTGTAATGACTGTTCTTTGGTGCATGTTTAGTATGGTTCAGACAGAGTTTTGGAAAGTAAAACCTTACATTAAGAAAATCCTTCATTTTAGACACGAAGAAATTGAGGTTCTCCTCATAAATGCATGCCAGAGTTAGTATCTTCCCTTAGCTCTTTTCCAAGACTCATCCTAGTTCTGTTCTCATAGCCATCTTTAGGTCATTCTCGGATTTTGATCTGTCCCTCTCCAGTGCCTCCTGCTTCCATTGTACACTGCCAGATCAGACATGGAGTTCCTGTGCACAGGGCCTATCTTATTCATCTTAGTGTTTGAATACCACACATCCCTCAGCTGACTAACACAATAGCAGAAGGAGTACACTGTTCTCCCTTCTTCTCTACCTGTTTATTATAAAATATTTCCGATGTAAAAGTATAGAGAAAAAATGAATACGGAAAAGCATAAGCAATAATCTATTAAAAGAGTGCTGTTCAATCAAGGCAATTCCCTTTACTCCAAGATAATTTGGCAAAGTATAGAGACAAGTTTGATGGTCATAATGATGGGAAATCCACTGGAGTTTGGTAGGTAGAGGCTAGAGAAGCTGTAAATACCATAGACCCCCAAAATAAAGGTCTCTGGCCCCAAAGATTGATGGTTCAGAGGTTGAGAAACTTTATAGTTTAACAAATCATACACCATTTATACCCATCTTTAACCTTTCCCTTTTTCCTGAAATGGTGTCCCCAGATATGCTTCTGTATTTCAACTGCTAATGTATTTAAGAGTGTTAATGTAGACATCATAAATAACACGGCAGGTTTTTTAGGGTCTTCTGTAGATATTAACTAACTGGATTTTAATGTAAAATTATATATTTGAGACTGTACATTTTTATAAATTAAAACTTGTTTTATTCTTTTAAATAGAAAAATAATATTCTGTTGCATGAATGCATCCACTCATCTATTGATAAACATTTAAATTACATCTAATTTATAAAACTACAGCTATTCACCAAACTTGCTTATATATGTATGTGAACACTAGAGTTCCTTAGGGTTTATGTAAAAAAGTCAAATCTGTGAATTGTACCAATATATACTCCCACCAGCTGCAAGTGTGAATCTCCATTTCCTCACTTCTACTCCAGGGTGTGATTACTGTCTGATGTAATTTTTATGAGAAATTCCTTCTTTTACATCCTAGAGTCTACGGGGAGTCCTTAACACTTGATCTTAAAAGATTATCAAATTCTTTTAAAATTTTATGGGCCAGCTATTAATATGTCTTATTTCAGTTGCTTTCTATTCATGCTTAGAAGTGAAGTTGATGAATGTAAATCAGCACCTTGCTTTTTCAACAAGGTGCATCAGTTCTGTCCATGCTAAGGATCCATGCCTGAGGTTCAACTTTCAAACTCAAGTCAGACATTCAGGAGAATAGTTAGATGTGGTGATGCATGCCTATGATCTCAGAAGTCTGGGAAGCTGAACCAGGAGAATCACCAAAAGGACCCTGGCCTGGGCAATTCAGTGACTTGGTGAGATCTTATCTTAAAAAAATTAAAAATGGGTTGGAAATGTCACCTAATGGAAAGGCCCTGGGTTCAGTCTCCAGTAATGGAAAAAATAGAAAAGAAGAGAAAAATAGAAGATTCCATGACTCTTGTTTTACCCTTGACCATGCCTAGCCAAACACATCACTCCCCTTTTGAAACCATCATCTTTGCTCTAAGTCTACTTCCAATCTCCTAGCTCCGGAACTTTATCATTTCCACAGGAATTTCAGCAATAAGATCCTGACTGATCACCTTCTTCTCCTGAAATAATTTATCTCTTCTCAATACATTTTCAACACCATAATATGACATGGTATGTTCTTGTCTCTCCTGCTTTCTCCTTAAACATTCTTCCTTCCAGTTTTTCCTACTTTTCTTGCTTTCTCTGTAAAGCCTCTCTGTCCTTGGACATGGAACTCTCTATGCCAACATGTCCTAAAACTCTGTGCTCAGCCACTTGCTCATCCTACAGGTCTCTGAGTGATGTCCTCTTATTGGAATGTCTCTTCTTACCTCTCCTCCATTCAAGAAGAATAACTAACTTTTATGACAGTATGTTACAACCCACAGATTCCATTCCATTAATGTGGTATCTTCACAGCTGACTTTCTCAGTAGGAATTCAGCTTCTTTAGGAAGAGATGGGCATCTTGTCTTACATCTAATTTCCCAGTGTTGAGTAGGTTTTCATTAGATGGGTGAGGAATAATGGAAAGACCTTACCTTCAAAGGTTTTCATGCACCCTCAAGCCGTGAGGCCACATGAAGGTGGACCCTGGGTACAGACCTGATACTTATTCTTTGAAGTAACAGGTAAGAGGTCAAAAGATCTCATCTTGTTTTCTCTACATGACTCCAGCAGATCCAGTCTGCCATATTGACCTGCATTCAATGTCCTGTAGTATTTGGACTTGTCATATTGTGGAATGTGTTTTTTTTCTCAAGTATTTTCATTAGCTTTTAAAACCCACATGCATCTTTTAAAAAATGCAAGCCACATGTTTGACATTCATTTACACTTTGCTTTCTTTTTCTATAAAAAAGAAAAATGTAAATTGATGTTAAGATGCCTTTGGGCTTTTTAATAAATGCAACTTTCAAGTCGTTTTTCTTTCCATGGAATTATTACAAAAGAAAATGCCTTTGAACAATAGGTCATGGCTCCATCCCAAACTCTCAATAACTGGTATTTTAGTGGCTTCCAAACTTAGTTGAAGCCCTGATCCCAGAGCTCTGACCCCCAAAGCCCAGTTGCATTTGTTCTCTTCATTTGTCAGAGGTAAAAACGGAGAAGAGTGATCTTTTATTTATCTTTGCAGCATTCAAGTATAATGTGTCCAAAGAAAGGGCTCTGTACTTAGAATCAGAACAACCGAGGTTTCTCCCTGACTCATGACAGAAGCAGGCATGGCATCCATACTCAATTCACTCAATGACATTAATGGCAGAATTGAGTAACATGAATGTAAAAACAAGAGTCTTCTTTGTGATTTGTTTACAGGAGGATGATTAGTGAAGTGTCATCTTTAGAGGGAACAGCTACAGAAAGTCTGTAAAAGTGCATGATCCATCTCCAAAATATAGACATAAAAAGTTGAATACACTAGATTTTTTAATTACAAAAAATAATATAATTTAAATCAACATTTGGGAGATAGTTAAAATAAATTAATGAAATACTAAAAGATTGTTGAAAATTATATACACATGTATATAGAGAGAAAGAACACAAGATATAATCCTTGGAAAAAAGCAAAGGTCAACGTATTTTAGGTTTTCATGAATTGAGGAGAGGAGTGTGTTTGTGTCTCTGTGTGTGTGTGTGTGTGCACACGCACACATGCATATATGTATGTGAAAAAGAGAGAGATGGGGAGAGAGAGATCAACAGAGAATCCTGTGGTTAAAGTGTTTCATTTTCACTTTTTATTATTTTGACTTACATTTTCATGTCATGCTCCTATGTTTGACACTTTTGCTTTCTTCATTGTATGACTTACACACACAGACATTACACGTACAAACCCATACACTCACATAAACACTTGATGCTTACAGAAAGGCAAAAATATGTCATCCAATAGAAGAGAAGTTGTAAGTGGAGCTTGTAATACAAAGCACAAGCTTCAGAGCTGAGAGAATTGGGTTTACCTCCTGGACAGGCCCCGTTCTAGTTACATCAACCTGGCAAAACTATTTCCACACTCAGAAACTCAGTTTCCCTACATGAAATTGGAAACAATACCCTACCTTATAAAGCTATTATGAGAGTTAAATTACATAATAAATAATGCATAATAATAATGCATACTAAATAATGCATAAAGCCGAATACAGCCTGCAACATGGAAACCCTCATTATGTTATGTTTATAGTTATTGTTGAACCATTATTATTATCATTATTACCTCAATAATATAGCTAAGACCTTTAAACCTCCTCCTTCATTAAGAATACTATTTCAGGGTGATTTAGTCCCCAGGCTTTTCCGAGTATCATTTCAGGGGAGGAAATGTGAGAGCGTACACCAACTATGGTTTAGTTGTGGCAGCCAAAAGGCTTAGATTGTGTAACAGAAGCGTGTTGAAAAAACTGGTTTCATTTGGGCCCTCCTCTCTATCTACTATCCAAGCCCCCACTGCAAGGCTGCATCCCCTGGAGCTCTCAGCTGAGACATGGTTGCCGCACTGTCCCTCAGAATTAAGCTCTCCCATTTATCAAAGTTCCTTGGACTCCAGGATCTCTGGTCTTCAGCTCAGTGTTCTCCAATGCCCAAGGTTGAGTGCATCCCTTAAACAGACTCTTCTGGAGTTTGAAAAAGTTAAAGTGCACTCCTGACCTAAAACCATTTCTTGACTCTGAAAAGAAATTGTTCCTGGAAGTGCTTCAGGGGAAAGATTTGGAGGAGCAGCTTTCCATTTTGCCTTGAATTGCAGACTCACATTAAAAAACATTAAGGATAATAAACTGGAAATTCAATTACCAGGCTCGAAGCCAGAACACCGCACACTCGATTTGGATTTGCATCTTAACTTATAGCTTGTTCTTGCCAATATTACTTACAATTCAGACCTTTGCTCATAGTATAAAAAGCACTTAGTGCACAGATGATTTCTCACCAAGTGCTTTTTGATGGACCTGCCCAAATGTCGATTTGGATATGAGTTTAAATTAGGAAGAAATGTAAAATATTTCTTCTCCTTATTTTTATGTTTTTTATTTTTCCACCTTAGGAAACCATAGAACTGTCTGATGTGGATTTCAAATTTCTACACAATATCAAATATCTTCTCTGAGATACCAATCAAGATTTCTCTGTTGGGACTATAATATAATTTATTTACAAACTTGGATGTTGAGATGTCAGTCACCTGTTCTTAGGAAGATGATTCCTAATACAGGGGTTAGGGAAAGACTACAAAGATGTGTAACACCTTGCTGGGTATGCAATCATAAAAGTATGAATTTGGGGCCTGTTTTGATTTTTTAAACATAATTCATGTGGGCTGGGGAGTTAGCTCAGTGGTTCCAGTGCCTGTCCTGCAGCCCAAAAGCCCGGATTTGATCCCCGGTAATGGCATACAACAAAGCCATGTGTGGTGACTCATGCCCACCAGCAGTCAGTACCACATACGACAATGAATAGTGGATCACACCAGTAATGCCAGTGCCTGGGAGGCAGAGGCAGGAGGATTGCTGTGATGTGAGTGTGAGGTTGAGCTCAGGGCCAGCCTGAACTACAAAGCAAGGCCCTGTCTCAAGAAAACCAAACAAAAACAAAAACAAACCCACAAAAGTCATGTATCTAGATGTACGTTTCCACAAATCATAACCTTCAAGGAAGACCTCAGTTCTTGAAGAGTGGCATGCCTTACACATGAAAGTCACAGCCAGGACCATAAGTGTGAATTCAAACACTGTCATTTACCAATGGCAAATATAGACAAATTGTCTGAACTTTTTGTGGCTCAATTCTTTCATCTGTAAAATTGGGATGAAGATGAGAGAACCTATCTTGCAGGGTTGGGCAATGATTAAAGGAGTTAATAATGTGTGTAAAGCTTAGATTAGTGCTTGGCAATAGTACATATGCAATAAACGTTAATTTTTATTATCATCAGGTGTGATCCATGAAAGAATTGCAAGAATATTATATTATTCTGCTTCGGATGGAGAAAACAGCGGTTTACATTTGGAGGCCTCGTAGGAGTTTGGCTTTAGTTTATAGCAGTGTATCTTAATCTTGGATGCACAATAGTATCACCTGGTATCAAAGTATAATTTTCAAAAGTTGAAAACTTGAATCTGATACAAACATACAGTGAGCATTGCCAAAGGCTTATTTGATCCTTTTAATGAGAGAACCAGCAGGATGAGTTTAAACTGCTCAGAGAATTAGAAAGACCACATAGACAGGGGTATGAAAGAAGACTAGAATTCGCTTGCCTGCTCAGGTACAAAACTGGTCCATAGTCTATAGGGAAAAAAACTGTAATCTTGGAATGGACAGACATTAGCACTGCTACTACAGAAAGCAGGTATTTGTGTTACTGAACCAGAATCCACCACACTGCTATCAAATATTTACAACATGGTTTCACCACACATGGACATGTGTCAGAATCACCCAGCAACTTGATCAAAGTACAGCAGCTCAAGGCCTATTGTGTTTATCGACTTCACTAAGCTTGTAGTTCTATATTCTTTAATACCATTCTTTGTACTGTGGTTATGTATCAGAGATTGTGAATCACTGCTTTATAAGGCAACATCTACTTTAATAGAACTGTGAAATATCCTAGGGAAATAGGAAACTAAATAAAGGTGTATTACTTTAAATAGTTAGATTGTCTTTGGTGTGGACTGTTAGATAACGCTCAAAGATGACATTAAAAGGCCATATAGTTATATTTTAATTGACTTCTAATTATCCTCTTAATACTGGATAACACTTTTAAGAAAACTTACGTACATCCAAGTACCATGCCTAACTTTTGGTTTGTTCTCCTTGAGAATCAAGGTGGTAAGTCCTCTCCAGGTGATTCAAATGTGCCATCAGGGTTGGGAACCACAGACCTGTTTCTCCCTCATTTCCTGAATATACTGTATTCCACTTTTTATGTGGTCTGAAGAACATGGTATGTGCTCAACATTAGGCCTGAATTTATGAGTTAATGATTTAAATGAGTGTAGACCGATGTGGAGTAGTACGTGTTGGAGAAGATACAGGCTTGTTTTCCAGCCTTCAATAGAAGGCTGTCTTACAGGGATGGTTATCTCATTTTCAACTTCCAGGAGAGCATGGAGAAGTCACCATCTAACAAACCTCCATGGCAAGCACACCACTCATACAGCTTAACCCAACTTACAGATCTTTCAGTTTTTACTAAAATATCTTCTCACATGCTGTAGACAAATCCTTGTTCCCAAACTCATTTCTTCCATTTTTCTTTCCTGAAATGTTGCTGAAGTTTCAGTTATTTTTAAAAAAATCTTTGTTTCCTATCACCTACGTTTTGTTATAAGACAAAAATAATTCTTTGTGATAGTTGGCTTTTACAAGCTCACAGACTGTCATTTCTTCTGGAGGATTCCAAGTGTCCTCCTCTTCTGCTGGTGCTCCTGTTATGGTGTTACTTCTGCTGAGTCTTCGGCCATCATTACCTTATTTTGATCTATGGTTTCCATCCCTTTTGCCTTTTGTAGAGATAGTCTCTAACAGAACTGAAAATACCTTCACTAGTATCATCAAAATTCTTTTTAAAAATAAGTTACTTGACAGAAAAACAACCCCCATAAAAATATGGGCTGGGTGATATGGCTGCATATTTCTGTAATTTTATCTACTTGGGAGACTGAGGCAGAAGAACTATAGATATGTGTCCAACAGTAAGGTTACACTGAATTCATCCCTTCTACATCGATGTAGTAGGATGATAAATGCCTAGGTCTCTACTAATAGCTGTGCAGGATTCCAAGGTGCCTGGTGATTCCTTTTCAAGGTATCTGCATAAAAATGGAGATGAGAAACAAATTTAAAGAGCTAGAGTTTCATACCAGGGAGACAGCATATGACTATGAAGTTTAAAATAATAATGTCAACATAAAAGGGATCTGTTTTGACTGGGAAACTCTGAACACTCCACGGTGTCTGAGCTGAACTTTCAAATATAAGGTTTGAATATGCAGATGAGGGAATTATAATCATCATAAGGAAAATGCACTCATACAACCTCTACCTCCTTAAGATATACAAATTATTTTTTACCTTACAGTGGTTCCTTATGTCCTCAGCCATGCAACAACTCATCACCCCTGGTCTAACTCCTGTCACCGTGGATCAGATTTGCACGTTCTGCCTGGAGTTCACCTGTATTATCTTATTTGATCCTCACAAAACCCCCGAGAACAGTGACCATCTCCATTGTGAAGAGGATGACACAGGCTTAGTTTAATCTGATTTTACCACTGGAAAAAGACAAATCTGGAACTGGACTCCAAGCTAATGCCAAGGTCTTGAGCTCCAAGGACAATATAAGCAAGAAGAAAGAAACTGAAGGCTATGTGTACACCATAGTGGGTCATTGGCTGTAGTGGATATGTGAAGTTTATCAAAAGAGTTTAGCTAGAATTTTGTAGATTGTGATGAGTCTCTCTTCCCTCAAACCAAGGATTGTGTGTACCTGTAATTCTCTGATGTTTTAATGAATCTGACCCTTGAACCTGCAGGATAACTCCCAGGTGGTCCTGTGAAAT
>PVIR01015987.1:0-25438 GCA_004026965.1 Petromus typicus
GAAGAGGTATTATTCCAGCCACCAGTTATGACAGGAGGTAAACAGCCCAATTATTAATGGCTTCTCCTCCCCAACAAGGCAAAGTAGGACGAGGACAAAGCCAGCATGGGGATTGTACAAGATGGAAAAACTAACTCAGTGATGCTCTGGAACCACTGAATCAACCAAACTTAAGTTGAATTGAGCCAATGCATTTGTTTTATTTAAATTGGGTTTTCTATTACCTACTATGAAGACTATCCTGATAACTAAATGTGCTATCAAACTGCCTCCAGAAAGAACATGCAGATTTATATTTCTAAGGTAGTGAGAGTAGGTGTTTCAGCTCACACAATTTGACAAGCAGGAAATATCTTATACTTTATCATTAGTTCTCATTTTATGTAATCTGTAAGAAATGTCAATAAAAAATAATCCTTCCTTCTATCCCTTCATATCTCACCTTTTTTTCCAGAAGAATTAATTTAAACAGGATTAAGACCTATAGAAAGAACACTGTATTAAAATGAGAAACTTCATTATCTGGCATTTCCTAGCCTCAAACATAATTGTGTATCATGTAATTAACAGTTAATTACAGCATTTTATAAGACAGGAATACCATAAACTTAGTCTAAGAAATTAAACATTACCTTCTGCTCTTAAAAAAAAGTGACAAATCTCTAATTGAACCCCCTTTTTTTTGGAGTATAGTGCTATCTTTGCTCGAAAGAGCAACTTATAGGACAAGGATTATTCATTTGTTTTTGGAGAGCCAGCATTCAGACGGCAACTATCTAACAAACATTAGTACAGTGGTGGTGAAGCTATGGCACACATGCCACAACAGGTAAGAAAAGGACCCTGTCCCCACATAAGCAGAGGCACCTCAGGTTCTGAGCCTTGGGAAAACAGCGCACACCGTGGCCACGCGCATGCTCCGAAAGGAGTGATGGCGCCAAGTGATGATGTCACGAGCCAGGAATCATTAGCCGCTACACTTCTGAGTTTTCCCCTGGTCTGTGCACTGCCATATACACATATATGCTTGCACTGGCTGTGAATTTTAAACACTGATTTTTTTTTAAATTTTGAATCTATATTGGTATATTATATATACACATCATGATTGAACTCAACATTAGGAACTTGTACCAGTACGTGACATTTTTTTTTTTTTTTGAGACAGGGTCTCGCTTTGTAATTCAGGCTGACCCTGAGCTCACCCTCAACGCACACACATCACAGCAATCCTCCTGCCTCTGCCTCCCAAGTGCTGGGATTACAGGCGTGAGAAATCACGCCCGGCACTGTGGTATGTGGTACTCACTGCTGCTGGGCGTAGAGACTCAGGGGATCGAACCCCGGCACTTGAGCTTGCAAGACAGGCAACAGACCCACTGAGCTAAATCCCCGGCCCTTGACACTGATTTTTAATTAACACAGGACTTTAGCTTTATTATAAAAAGTGAAATTAAACATTTAGGATTTAGCAAAGACATTTCTGATTAACAGACAGATTCCTTTAATGTTCTGATGCCCCCTGGCATATCTAGATCTGTAATATCCTATTTGATTTGAACAAAAATCTACATGTACAGATATCAGATATCAAAACATTTGAGAGAAAACTGCAAAACTTTTGAAAGAAATCTTGAAATTGAGCAGCTGAAATATTTTCCAAATCTAAAAATGCATTTAGAAAATTCTGTAACATTTGCAGACAAGCCTACAAGCCATCAGGAAATCTACAAGGAATTTTGTAGCACAGTAACAGCTATAAAAGAGAATTTATTAATAGATTTTTACAGTTCTGTAAGATAGACACAACCTTGTATTTTCTTACTTCTCTACGTAAAGTTGAATTTGAAGAACCTGATCCTTCCTGCTTATACCTGAGATTTTGGAAATACAGAAATGGAGTTACCAAAATTTTAAGAAAGCTCTATCTGGACAAACAAACCCTATGACCTATGTGCAACACTTAAGAAGGCAGAGATGACAGAGTGCAGAGATGACAAAGGAATGTACAGTTTGTAGCTCTGGAAATGAAATCCTTAAAGTGTGGAATTCTCTGTCAAATAATTTTAAATCAATGAGAGCACTTAGGATTGCTTTTCTTAGTTTAACTCATCTTATACTCACGTGCAGCTGTTTTCAGTTTTGAATTATATCAAATCTGATACAAAAATAGACTAACATGACCTGAGTGCCATGTGTGCTGCTCTCAAACTAACAAAGTATGAGCAAGGTTTGACAAATTATCAGCATGCAGACAGCAGCACAGGTCAAATTAATTGTGCAAAACCAAGCCAAATGCAAACTCTCATCTTTCAGTGAAAAGCTGTTTGTTATCACTGAAAGCTTGGTTACTGTGTTTTTCTTTCAAGACAAAAGAGTAATATATGAGGAATTTTTTCTAAACTTAAAATCTCAGTATTCAGGTTTAATCACAGTGTTGGTACCTTGCAATAAATATGTGGGTTTTGGGTTGCTGTTTGGCAGTTGGTCTCTAGAAAGTTTACCATCCCTGGCCTACTATGTCTCAGTCAACGTATGCTGTAGCAAGAAAAATCACAATTCCCAGCATCAAAAAAAAAAAAAAAAATAGAGGAAAAAGGATAGGTATTTTATTGGAAAATGTTCTGTTTTTGGGGAAGCATAAAAATATTTTGCAACATCACAAAGACAACAGAAAGAACATCATCCTGGAATAAATGAACAGAATAGTATTGGCACTGTTCTATAAATTTCTATGATACTAGCATGCCTGCCTGACACTTTCAACTTTGAATAGTTATGAAATCAAGCAAAATCTGCAACTGATGAGGCACACTGGATTTACCATTAAAAGGAATACAGTATAGTCAACATTTTAGTATATCATAAATACTGAAGAGGTATCATTTTAGTAGATCACAACTACTAAGATATCATACCTTGTGTCGAAAATGAAGGACAAGATCTCGAGGAGACAGACCTATAATGTGAACAAAAAGCTAATCTGCGACTATACTATTTTTGTTGAAAGTTAGGAAGAGAATATAAAAAAAGAAAATAATTTACAAATATTCAAATATTTACTGAGTATTTGATCAAATGCACATGCACTCAGAAACACTGCTGTCCAGTAGAACTTTGTGCAAGAAGGCAAATGTATTAAACCTGCCCCATCTAATTGAAATGTAGCCAAGTGTTACCACAAAAATTAAATTGTATTCAATTTTTATTTATTTCTTTCCTTGTGATTTTTAAAGAAAATTTTATTTTGATTAGCATGTTTGTAGCGCACGGTGATCACATTCCTTGTGGGGAGCTGGTGTAGCACGTGACATAACTCAATTCTTTGTCTACCCCTCCCGCCTCCCTTCTGATCTCAATATAAATGCTGACAACTACATTGTTAGTAGCTACTGTTTGGATATTACAGATCCAACACCTCCTGCAGCCTACAAATATTAACTCCACAAGGTAATCATTTAAGCATGGTTTTGGTATAATAGCATTCCATATGCCATTATTTCTGAAACACAATCTCTTTCAGTCATTTCCCTCAAACGCAACAGAATAAGAGCAAATAATTTAGAGGAAAACAGGTCCTCAGAATAGGTACTTTCGGTCTAGCTCCTATTACACACAGGATTGCAACTGTAAACTACCACTATTGGCTACTTCATGCTAGAATAGGAATTGAGGGTGCAGAAATCACTGTGTGACTAAAATGTTTTATTATGAAGATGACTCTGAGTTCCTTAGACAACAAAGGATATTCTAGGTTGTAAGATAGTATAAATTTAACAAAATCCCTAATCTGAAAAATCTTAGTAATTGAGAAATTCGCCTTTTCAAATTCTCCCTCTCTGTTTCAGAAAAAATTGAGCCGGTCAGCATTAAAAGATGGAAGAGAATACATTTCCATTACAATTCTGAAAAGCAGAAACTCAACTTGTACAGTAAGATCTCTGAAAGTTGCAACCATTGTGTTAGCTACCACAGCTGTGGGAGAATATGGCTAGAGAATCTTTAAAGTAGCAGCAGGTCTAACTACCGAAGAATTCTGGTCCCATACAGAGATATGGACTTTGCTTATGATACTTTATATTCAACTCAGCAGAACAAAGAAATGAGGACAGCTCCTCCAACTTTCACAAAAGTTACTTACCAAGGTACACCTGGGATCCTTCTAATGAAGTTCCTCCCAAGGAACTATTCATATGTTCATAAAGCTCCTATGAAACAGACTGAATTTAGATCATTTTGGATATTGAATTAGAAATTCGATGATCAGAAAAACAGATGGTTCTTAACTGAGGCAGCTTAGTTTGCCAGGCACTAAACTTAGAAGCAGTTAAGGCCTCTCTGAAAATCTGCCACTTTCCAGCACGCACTTATTTCTGTCAGGAGACCTGGCCAAGAGTGTGGGAGTACTCTGGGACTCCTTTGTTCCCTGCTGACCCTGGCTAGATTTACTCAAAAGTTGGTATCAACCACTAGGATGTATGCCCTGCCTACCTCACTACAGTCCTGGCCACCCTATCCTGGCCAGCATCTGGGAGAGACCCATGATCTGTACACTAAGTACAGCCTTGAGAAAAACCTGTTTCCACCTTCAAGAAAGTAATCATGTGGTTTCTCTGCTTCAGGCTACCAGGAACCAGGAGACCGCTAAGTTATAAAGCTTACTGGTAAGATAAACAAATTAACAGAAGCAATGCCAGAGCAAAAAGGCTATTATTCACTAAGAGCAATATTTATGTCATTTACAGTCATTATTTTCTAAAATATTCTGGTTAAATTTATTATTTCTATTTTTATTTTATTTATTTATTTTGAGACAAAGTCTCGCTTTGTAGTTCAGGCTGGCCCTGAACTCACTATGTAGCCTAGGCGAGCCTCAAACTCAGAGCAATCCTCCTGCTTCTGCCTCCTCAGAGCTGGGGTTACAGGCATAAGCCACCGCACCTGGCACTGTGGTATGTGGTACTGATTACTGATTGCCAAGCATGAGTCACCGCACCTGGCATTGTTCTACGTAGTTACCAGGGATTGAAGCCAGGCCCCTGCACTTGCAAAGCAGGTGCCGGAATCACTGAGCTAAATCCCTGGCCCTATTTCTGGTTTTTAAGACAGGATCTCATTATGTCGTTCTGCTTATCTCTGAACTCACTAGGTAGCCAGGCTGGCCTATAACTCACAGCAATCCTTCTCCCTCAGCTTCCCTACTTCTGGGAGTATAGGTATATACCACCATGCTTGGGTTGGTTAAATTTAGAAGTATCCTTCAGTATTTTAATGGAAATGAATTTTCAAAGAATGTCTTTATTTTTTGGTGATATTGGGGATTGAGCCCAGAACCTTTATATTGAACTATATCTCTAGGCCTTCGCTTTTTGAGATAAGGTCTTGCTAAGTGGCCCAGGCCAGACTGCAACCTGCCGTCTTTCTGCCTCAGCCTCCTAGGCTGCTTGTACTACAGTCATCCATTATAATGCCCAGTTAAGAACATCTTTCTTAAACTTATAAATGATTGTCCTTCACAGAATTACTGACAAGACTCACTTGATTCATTAATCTATCTTTAGCCAAATATATCTATAAAGAAGTATAAAGTTACCTTTAGAATAGAAATTTGGGAAAAGTCCTTCTCTTCAAAATATGCATGTGTAATGAGCTGAAGTTTTGCTTGAAGTAAGCCATAGAGAGGCTTAAAGGAAAAGAAATTACCATTAGGTTGATAACAGTAACAACAAACTCTCTCTATAGCATTTTAATTTAAAGAGGATAAGGAGAAAAAAAAAATGAATAACTCAACTTTCAGGGTCTTATCACTTATGGATAGAAAGCTGCTATCACCTGCTTTCACTCTTAGGCTACAGTTGGGAGGTGCCCAGTATCCTGACAATATGACCGCAAAGATTTCTGGGTGTGGTCCATCACTCAGCTGCTAACTCTGGGCGTTCAAGCCCTCCATATTGCGCGCAACAAGACAATGTGGTTTTTTTTTGAGACAGGGTCTCACTTTGTAGTTCAGGCTGGCCTAAACTCAGCCTCCAACTCACATCACAGCAATCCTCCTGCCTCTGCCTCCCGAGTGCTGGGATGACAGGCGTGAGCCACCATGCCCGGCACTGTGGTATGTGGTACAGATTGCTGCTGGGTGTGAGTCTCCACACTCAGTACTGTATGTGGTTCCGGGGATTGAACCCAGGCCCTTGCGCTTGCGAGACAGGTGCTGGAACCATTGAGCTAAATCCCCAGCCCTTGTTTTGTTTTTGACATGCAGTCTCACTAAATAGTTCAGGCTGGCCTCAATCTTGAGATCTTCGTGGCTTAGCCTCCTAAATGGTAGAATTATAGGTGTACTGACAGTTGATAGTGCATCTCAATTTACCATTTGTTTTTTTTTTTTTTTTTTTTTGAGACAGGGTCTCACTTTAGTTCAGACTGGTCCCAAACTCACTAGGTAGCCCAGTCTAGCCTCAAACTCATAGTAGTCCTCCTGCCTCTGCCTCTCAAGTGCTGGGATTACAGGCATAAGCCATCATGCCTGGCATTGTGGTATGTGGTTTTCCAGCGCTGGGTTGACAGGCATGTGTCACAACGCCCAGCACTGTGGTATGTGGTTACTGGGGATCAAACTCGGGACCTTGTGCTTGCCAGGCAGACGCTGGAACCACTGAGTTAAATCCCTGGCCATCTTAATTCTTATTTCCACTTAATATACTCTTCTACTATATCCAACCTTTAAACCTGCTTTTATAGGTGTTTTTTCATTTGTATGTTCTCTTTAGGATGCACAGACCAATATATGCTATAATTAATTTAAAAAGTAACAGTGGCACAGTTTTCTCTCCAATATTCCTGATAATAATGTATTATTACCAAGTAAATGTAAATTTATATACAGACTACAATGCACTATAAACAATTAGGCTTTTTTGAATGAGTTTTTCACATTCCAAATGTGTCTGTTTCAGAGGCAGATACAACTAGATTTCAGCTGAGTACAGTGATGCACACCTGTAATCCCATCACTCGGGAGGCTGGCGCAGGAGGACTGCTGTGAGATGTAGGCCAGCCTGCGCTACATAGTAAGTTCAAGGCAAGCCTGAACCACATAGTGAGTCTTTGTCTCAAAACAAAAACAAAAAATCAACACAATAGATTTCACCCCGGTTTTATCATTTAATTCATGTCTATGAAATTTAGACATGTTTCTCTTAGGTACATCTTTATTTATAAAATGGGAATAGTAAACATATTTCAATGTTGTTATGAAAATAAAAAGGACAGTTATACAATATATAAAAAGTGTCTAATTCAGAATTAATACCTGACTTAGAAATGGCTTCTGTTAGGGCTATAACTGCCCTTCAAAACATCATCCAAAGTGCATATAAAATGCTTTCTTTCATATGTGACAGACCTAGGCTGCTTTCTATGACCCAGCATAAAACAGTAACTTACTGATACATATATTTTCAGGTACTCTTCTAGAAACTGTATAAGAATCAGATTAGCAATCTATTAATTTTCTGATGGCAAGGTGCTATTGTAGTGAATTTTTTCTAGGAAAATATATTCTTGTCCTATTTACTATCTTGAAATATTCTGATTCTCAAAATCTTATGATGGCTCAAAGTATTAAATTACTATTATTAACACTGAGTTTTTTTTAAGCTTAGTAATAAAAACCACAACCAAAAAATCTTGTGAAGTCAATTATGCGAAGTACACTTAAACTGTCTGTAGATACAGGAAAATACTTAAAATCTACATACATTTAGTGATTAGATTAAAAAATATTCTCAGTTTTGGTTTAGGTTAACAAAGGAAATGGCTGATAAGGTAATCATATACATCTAAGATGATATAGTTGTGGATTATTCCCCAAAAAGTGGATTTTAGGTACTGTGTTTCATATTGAAAATTAAGCCAAAGAATGTTGTTTTTATTTTTTAAAAAATGATCATATATTTGCATTAACTTGTACCTAAAAGAAACACAACTTTGAAGTATTAATATAGTACAATTTTACCATGTCATTTTTCTTCAAACATTTTAAAATTTAAAGAGCAAGGAAAAAGAATTAAAGAGGAAGTCAAGAACAAATTTTTCACTGCAATGGTCATCAACTACTATTATATTATCAATAAAATCTCTGAGTAATTATGATATTTTACATCTCAACTATTATTTATTCAAAACAAAAATAGATGCATGAAAAGTATCAGCTGCCTCATTTTGTTCTCATGTCAAACAGCTGACTGACTGATGAATGGTCAGCTTGTCTTCAACAATCTATCAGACATCCTCCCTCTTACTCAGGTTTAGAAAAAGGCAAACAGGAAAAAGCAAATAAAAGAGTATAAACAGGACCTAGGATTTAGCTCAGTGACACTGCATCTGCCTAGCAAGCACAATGTCCCAAATTTGATCCTTTAGGTACCACAAAGGAGGATCCTTTGGTACCACAAACACACACACACATACACAGTATAAATCATAAACTAATTGTAGCAAATTATTATTTTCATTAATCTCTTTCTTTTATGCATATTCTCAAATGGAAATGTAACATGAATGTTTAACATACACATCAATAAGCATCTTACCAGCTTGCTTAGAACACAGACACTTTTCTGAACCGTTTCTCTGGTGATATCGGCTTGCCTTACTTTCAATGCCTATTATCAATAAATAGATACTGTCAGAAATATTTCATAGCAATATGTAGAAAACATTTTTCAGTAGGAAAATAGTATATAAAAATAAATTTCTTGCACATAAACTAAATTTTAAAAAGTATTTATTGAGGTTCTCAGAACGTGAGTATTATGTGCCCAAAGCTGTGAGAGACAATGGGAGTATAAGAGTGAAGGGACAATTGATACTCGCAGGGATTTATGGTGGAGATCATTTGTGTACAATTCACTACACCCAAATCAACCATTCAGTGTAAACCATCATGGATGATTTGGACTTTAAGAGATCAGTATTTCTGGTAAGAAGGCTAGATTAAAACGGTACGTATTACAGCTTATATCTAGATGTTCCCCTAAAGCCTCCACACTCATGGGAGGCATTTTAGAGGTGGCTGGATGTAGCGTGTGTGAATGTAGATTAAGGGGGCGAGGCACTAAATGAGTTCACTGGTTTAGCATAGTTCTGGGTGTGCAGAATGGGCAAGCCCACCCTGAGTGTGGGTAGCATGACCCAAAAGGCCTGTAGCTTGGACAGGATACCAGGGACAGAAGCACATTTGGCTGCTGTTTGCTGCTGCTGTCATGCCTACCTTGCCATGGGCTGTTTCTCCTCTGCAAGTTCCCTCTGCCGAGTTACTCTGTCTTAGATCCAACTGACTATGGACTGAAACCTCTATAAACTGTGGGCTGAAAAGAACCTTTCCTCTTTTAACTTGTGAGTATCAGGTATTGTGTCTCAACAGACAAGAAAAGTAACTGAGATTGCAGTTCTCTGCTAGTAGAAACAAGTCTTGATTTGGTCCATTTCAGAGGAGGCTACGAAGGAAGTGAAAGATAATTTTTCCTGACATTTTGTTGATCTGCCCAGAGGTCCAAGGGGCTCAGTGTCAAGTGGTCACTAATTAGCTCAAGAGCAGAGACTTTCCTCTTGAGCAGATCCATCCCTTATGTCTTACCTTCATTCAAAGGGAATTAAAGACTTTCCTTCCAGGCTCTAGTTCCTTTTTGTGCCTGATATATCTATTCAGTTTCTCAGATGGAGCTAGAAAAACTCGAATCAATGGACAATTCTCACATACTTTGGAGAAGGTCAAACTGGGGGGGTTAGAGACAAAATTTCAAAGCTACATAGGGCATGAGAACTGCTGTTAATGATAACAGCTCTGAGAATAAGAAATATTTAGAAGAAATAATTTTATTAGTGCTTCTGGGATCTATGAAGGGCAAGAGGAAGTAGAGGAGTTGATTTCTCAGAAAGGGTAGCAGCTCAATTTATTTCAGGTATAAATACACAAAGTATATGAGAAGATCAACGCACAGAGTTATTAAGCTAACTTATTTTCAGGTTGCTTTTATATTCCACGTTTTATGGAAGCATAACCAACACAAGACTATATTTAAGGTATGTGTGATAATGAGATGTACTATCTAATTTTAGACTGTCATTCATTCTACAGACATTATGTATTCTAGAGTTTACACTTATAATTCACTTACAAATATTCAGAGAAAAACGCACAGATATGCACACACATGGAACACATTAAGAACTGTTGAATCTCTGTGTTGAGTACACACATTTGTACTATTCTTTTGATATACCTGTATGTTTGAAATTTTCATTATAAAGTTAGAAGAAAATGAAAAGAGATTTACTAAGTTTATTGTCCACCCAAGGTAGTTTCTGAACACAACGATCGCCCCAGCTCTAGTCCCAGAGACACTAATTCAGTTAGGAGGAGGAAAGACAGTACATACATTTGAAAAAAAGGCCCCAATTAATTCTGGTTAAAAACTGTTGTTATAGAGTTATGGTCCTCAATTCTGATTGTGCATTAGAACCATATGGTGCTTAACTTTAAGTCAGGGACCTGGTCATCCTAGCCTTCAAAGCTCTTCACCGATTGGAGCTAAGGCTGAGCACTCCTCACTGCTTTAGAGCATCCCTAACCTCCCACTGATTGGCCCTGGACTCCTGTACGAGACCAAAAGACCAGACAAATACACAGTAGAATCAGAGTAACTGAGCTCTAAAAGGAAGCCCCACTGCTAATTAACTAATATTAAGCTGCAGCCAACTGGCTGGTTGAATGGTTAGCTGTGGCCAAGTAGGCTGGTTTCTATGCTTCACTTCTATTTTCTAAAAATGCTGTCTAAATATGTTGGCAGGAGTTCTCAGAACCTGCTCTGATTCCAAGAGCTGCTCAATTTGTGACTTTTCTTTTTTGTCCTGTTCATAATAAACACTACAGTTAACTGCTCTCAGGAAATGCTATGGTGCAGATGTGTTCCTGAAGGCCCACACATAAAAGTGCTGGTCTGTGGCCTGTATGCTATGGGGAGGCATTAGAACTTTGAATGGCAGGGCCTCGTTGGAGGAAGTTAGGTCCCTGGGAGATGTCCTTGAAGGGAACTGGGGAGCTCAGCCACTTCTCTCTTTGCTTCCTGGCCACCATGAGGTGAACAGCCTCCTTCATTATGACTCCAGCCCTGACCCACTGCCTGACCTCCAAGCCCAAAGCAAGTAACCATGGACTAAAACTGGATATCACTGAGCCAAGATAAACCTTTCCTCCTGTAAGCTGATTATCTCAGGTATTTTGTCACAGGATGGGAAGCTGACAAACACAAGTACCAAACACTAGAATAGAAAAGTGAAAGATACAGGAAACTTTGATCCTGTATTCAAGACCAATGAATAATTTGAGGATCACTATCTAAAAACAGTGTACAAAATACACACCATATGATCATAGACACCAATGCTAATTTATAAGAATATTAGCATGAATAAATTGGTACTTTAGGAGTAAGGGTGACTATTATAAAAATCTAAAACATTATAGGTATCACATGAAAAATACAAACTACATATTTCCCTAAGTGACCAATACTTAAGAAAGGATTTTGCAGTTTTTCTGTTGTTTCACCAGTAACTATCATACCTTGGCTTCAATTTGTCGATAGCAAGAGATACCATACACTGTGTCTCCATTTCCATTTCTGGGTGGCAAGTGAAAAAACACAGTATCTAAAAGATACACAGAAAAATATAAATATTGAGGTGAATTACCCTTATTAATAATGAAATTGTAAGTCACCATGGGGTTAGGGTTTAGGATCTGAATCATGGGGGTGTGTGATGTCCGTCAGAGGATTAGTTCACAGATGAGTTTGTAGCCAAATGTGCTGTTGGGTGGTGACACTGGGTTACCAGGGGCATGGCCTGGAAGAATGTGTCTGCTTTCTTCTTCCCTTGATGTCTATTTCCTGTCTGCCGTGAGCTATTTCTGTGATGCCATTCTGCTATGCCACACTGACTTGAAACCAGCCGAATACACACTGAAAGCTCTAAAACTGTGAGTCAAAATCAACTTTTCCTCCTTTAAGTTATGGCTGTCAAGTATTGCATCTCAGCAATAGTTACCTAACAGGTAACTATGAGAATTTGCTATAATCAATTCAAATTGTCTGTATTTTTGAAAACTTTGTAATAAAAAGGGAGAGAAAAGATTTCTTGGGTTGTAAAGCCTGCAATTTTTTTTTTTTTGAGACAGGGTCTTGCTTTGCAGTTCAGGCTGGTCCTGAACTCACTATGTAGCCCAGGGAAGTCTCAAACTGACAGTGATCCTCTTGCCTCTGCCTCCCAGGTGCTGGGATTACAGGCATGAGCTACCATGCCCGGCACTGGGGTATGTGTTACCAGGGATCAAACTTGGGACTTTCAGCTTGCCAGGCAGACAATGGAACCAGAGCTAAATCTTCAGCCCTGTAAAGCCTGTATTTAAATTGCATAGGAACAATCTGATTTATTTGATAGAAATGATTAAATATTGTATTAGGAAAATAGGTGATCAAGCCAAGTTTAATCTGGTAGAACCTCTAATACATGGCAGGATACGATGCTTCATTAAGTCTGGTAAGGTACCCATTCAGAAGGTAAAAGGAGACTCAGTAGGAACGTCACACTATCAGATATTCATCCTTGTGAGCAGAGTACTGACGACATTGGTTTAGAGGTGGAGAAACAACCCTAGCTGTTTCCAAGTGGGCACTGGGGTACCAGACCCAGGAAGCTAGGGGTTACTGCTCTAGCAGTGTGCAGTTGGTGCAGGGAGGTTTTCCTTTTGCTCCTGGGAGGAGTCTACAGTATAACTGTAAAGAGTGCCTGCAGTGCCAGCCGTTGTGCTCTGGACTTACTTGCTAGGCTCCTGTCGGAGGGGGCTGAGGGTCACCAATCTTGGCCAATGTACTCTGGAGGGTTCTGAGCACATGGACAATTATCTCCAAATGGTACAGTTCTGGTGTATGTGGCACAGAAGTTTGAACTCAGGGAGCAATAAGTGACATCACCAGCAACCTTCTTTTTTATTTTGAGACATGATCTTGCTAAGTTGTCCAGATTTGCCTAGAACTTTGATCCTCCTCCTCATTCTCCCAAGTAGAGAGCATTATAGGCATGTACCACAGCTAGCTACCTTGTCAATATTTTACAAACAGTCATAATAAGCCAAGGCATTTCTTTTTTTTTTAGGTTTTTTGAGATAGGGTCTCGCTTTGTGGTTCAGGCTGGCCCTGCGCTCAGCTTCCAACTCACATCAAAGCAATCCTCCTGCCTCTGCCTCCCATGTGCTGGGATGACAGGCGTGAGCCACCATGCCCAGCACTGTGGTATGTGGTACTGGTTGCTGCTGGGGTGAGTCTCCACACCCAGTATTGTATGTGGTTACTGGGAGATTGAACCCGGGCTCTTACGCTTGCAAGACAGGTGCCGGAACCACTGAGCTAACTCCCCGGCCCCCAAGGCATTTCTTTTACTAAAGTATTCAGAATCTTTAGGGTGTCTCAGCACATTTTTACTCTTTCTTTTGTGATATATAGTAACTCCATTTATTGTGGAAAATCAGTACACGTACATATCCCATCTTGATCCTTTTTACTTTCCCTTCCTTGCCCTTCCCTCTTGGCTGCCCTTCACCCCCATATCTTTAAAAATAGCACCTACTAATTATTCTATTACCTCATCACATACCTTCCTGGTAGTTGTGCGCTCCATCTGGTAAGGCAAGGAAGGGCAAATATTTCCATTCTTCAGGTAAAGTGTGGCTGGCATGTCCATCTCCCGGAATCAGGGGTGGGTAAGAGAATTCAACCTGAAATGGTAAGAAACATCAGCCGAAAAGTGGTTAATCAAAAGCACCACCTTATCCTGACAGCCAAAATGCTTTTTTTGTTGTTGCTGTTTTTTTGTTTTTGAGACAGGGTCTCCCTTTGTAGTTCAGGCTGGCCCTAAACCCAGCCTTGAACTCACATCACAGCAATCTTCCTGCCTCTGCCTCCAAGTGCTGGGATTACGGATGTGAGCCACCACGCCTGGCATTGTGGTATGTGGTGCTGATTGCTGCTGGGTGTGAGTCTCCATGCCCAGTATTGTATGTGGTTACTGGGGGATTGAACCCAGGCCCTTGTGCTTGCAAGCCAGGCGCTGGAACCACTGAGCTAAATCCCTATCCCCCAAAATGCTTTTAAACCTGAGTAACAGATGTAAGAGGTAAACCACACTATTAATGCCATTTGACATTAGCAAACATGGCAGAGAAGAGGAAAAAGAACAAGGAAAAAAAGATTTGTAAAGCCTTCTCCACTTTCTGATTTAAAGGCCTTTATCTGGAACTCAAAATGCTGTCTTATAAAACTAATATAAATAGAAGTGTAGAGAGTACATATGTTCCAAGAATTCTATGAGCAAAATTAAGGCCATTCTATACTCATTTGGGACCAGAATCCTCATAGCATAGTTTCTTTGGGAAAGTGTGGTTAGAATTTCAAAGAGCCAAGTTCTGGAACACAACTCATTCATAAACCGTAGACTGCCTGCACTGTGCTGGCAGTGTTCTAGAGTTTCTGTTTTCTGGTAGATTTGCTGCCAACAAATACTTGTATTTGGAAATTGCTAAGTTTGTTAGTCAAGTTAAAAATTGTAACAGAAACTTCTTTTTTTTTTGAGACAGGGTCTTGCTTTTTTTGTGGTTCAGGCTGGCCCTGAGCTCAGCCTCAAACTCGCGTCACAATCCTCCTGCCTCTGCCTCCCGAGTGCTGGGATTACAGGCGTGAGCCACCACGCCCAGCACTGTGGTATGTGGTACTGGTTGCTGCTGGGTGTGGGTCTCCACACCCAGTATTGTCATGTGGTTACCGGGGAATCGAACCCAGGCCCTTGCGCTTGCTGAGCTAACTCCCTGGTCCCTGTAACAGAAACTTCTATGTTTATGTGTACTCAATTTTAACAGCGATATGCTATTACTTCCTCATTTAATTGATCCCACTGTTGAACATTTTCCTAGTTTTCTAGCATTAAAAAATTATTCCTACTGTTCTCTGTGTGTATATTCCCCACCTTCTTTGTTCTGGCTCCTAGAAGAAAGCTCTCTGGGATTACCGAGTGAGAGGGAGGTGTGGTCAACTACCTCCCTATGCAAACTGCAGCTGTGGAATTTACATGAACTGCTCTCCCTGGAGTAGTGAAGAGTCTATACAGCAGCTGTATGTGGTAGCTCTACAAATATGAAAAAAATCATAAATAAAACTAATGTTAAATCCTGTGAAATTAATAGACATTTAGACTAATTACTATCTAGGGTTAAACAGTGAAAATTCATAGCCCCAAATCTAAGTTACACTGAGGATCAAAGATGCTGTCTGGTAGGAACACATACCATAGCAACGGAGAGGCACTGGATATTCCCCCCAAAGGACAATATTGTTAAATTTTGCAAATTTCAGGTATCTCTCTTTATGCGGCCAATATTCATGTGGCCAAATTTACTTTGATTCAAATTATTTTACATGTACACACGATTACAAAGAGAAGGGAGAGTGAAAAAACAATCACTGACTTCTAAAGAATGAAAACTAGGAAAAAAAAAAGAATGGAAACTAGGGAGGTGTAATCTCAGGATTCAAGTAGCTGAGGCAGGAGAGAGTATCTTCGAGTTAGAGGCAGCCTGGGTTATACAATGATATCAAGTCCAGTCTCAACTACCTACCAAGATCCTGTCTAAACAAACAAGTAGCCTAAAAAAGATACTATAATCATAAAAAAATAAATAAGGCAATTTCTCTACATGCTAAATGAACTATCCAAAAAAGGTGACTATGTTTGTCTTCCAAAAACAGCAAAAACACAAGAATAAACATAGTTCTGTGAACTTTAAGTATCTCAGAAGTTCCCTTTATTCTCTTTTAACAATGTGATATGCACTCAACTGTCAGAGGACCACCTCACAAAAAGAAGCCACTGGACCAGGATACAGCTCAGAGGCGCCTTATCTGGCTAGGGCAAAGTCCTGACTTCATCACCAGTGTGCGTGCTATGGCCCTGGGTTCCACAAAAACTTCCTTGCCAAAACATGAGAGAAAAAACAAAAAATGCTTGAAGTCAAAGACATGTTTTCTTTGTCATGGTCTCTGTCCAGATTCTCTTAAGAGCCCAGTACTACAAACTACTGACATTTTCCTTTTCACTCTGTCATGAAATTGGAAACAACTTACTGTTATTTGTCAACAGATAACTTCAGAAACATCTGTGTTTACTACTCCTATGCCTCAGCACAGTGTAGTATCTTATAGCTTTATGAGTTTTTTGAGTGTACTACAGCCCAGAAATAGGAAATATTTACTACAGAGGTCAAATGGTATTGCTGAGATTTGCCAATATAAAAGAAAGTTAGTTTTAAATTAATCAACATACAAACCTGAGTTTAAAGCACTTGTTCCTATGGATATTTTTCCCCCTGGTATGTGGAATTGGACTCAGGTCCTTGGGCTTGTGAGGCAGGTACTGAACCACTGAGCTAAATCCCCCACATTGCTTTTATAGATTTAAGTAAATAAGAGCTGCTTTGGAATTTAACTCCTCTGGAATTAAAGAACAATTTTACTGTCCATACTGCTTAAGACAGAGTAGCTGGATTATGACAAGGAAGATAAATAACATGCATTTTAATTTAAAAGGAAGTTATTTTCTGACTGTAAATCCTACATTACAGACACCTAAGTTAGGTAGGCAGACAGACTGGAGTTGGCCTTCAAGAGTCAATATAAAAAATGAAAACCCATTACAACACAGCAATCCTCCTGCCTCTGCCTCCCGAGTGCTGGGATTACAGGCGTGAGCCACCACGCCCGGCACTGTGGTATGTGGTACTGGTTGCTGCTGAGTCTCCATGCCCAGTATGGTATGTAGTTACCAGGGATCAAACCCGGGTCCTTGCTTGCAAGACAGGTGCCAGAACCACTGAGCTAAATCCCCGGCCCACAACCTCAGTTTTTAATGACATTTTAACCAGAATCAATAGGAGCGGTCTTCCTTAAAATTATTAAGTAGGTAAGTAAACCCATCTCCTGTCTCTACATCTTCCTCTTGTAATGCCGTCCTCAGTGGACCAGGATCCTGTGGCACTCTCCCCCTTATTTAACAAAATCACAAGCAGGCAGGCAAGGTGGCCACACCTGCAAGCCTAGCACTGGGAGGCTGAGGCAGACGATTGCTGCTTTGAATTCATGGCCAGCCTGGGCTACACAGCAAGACCCTGACTCAAAACAACAACCAATCAATCAACCAACCAGCCAGACAGACCTCTAGCCACAGCAAAGGATCTGGATCACATTAATAAGAAAGAGAAAGCTACCATAGTGCTAAGAATTTACTTGTAATCAAAGATTTCAGCCCAAGAAAGATAATTAGATACTTTCAAGCTAGCTGGAATTATAAGACAACAAAGATATTTTCCTAATATTTTAAAATTTCTATTGTGCAAACTGATACTCTCCCTATTTCTGTGGTGCCACAACCTAAATGAAAATGGCTTTACTATTCCAAATGTTAGTATCAGGGCCCCGAAAGTTAGGGTGCTTTCATCACTTAACAAAAAGCATGCCCAAACTAAGGTGGTGAAGATCTCTGCCAAAATATTAGAAGTTTAAAACATAAAAGTAAAATAGTGGACCAGAATATATAATTTCTGAAGACAAAGTTTCTTTAAAACTAGTAGCTGAAAAGATTCTGAAGATGTTATTCTCTTCTAATCTCCAGCCTTCTGAAGTTTCTTTCTTTTATTCCAAAGTCCTCCCTCAACAAGAATAACAAAGAGTACCTCTTGAATTTTGATGCTGTCACCACAGGACTCCAACAGCAGGTGCTAACACAACAGGCTTCCGAGTGAGCCATCTGTCACCAAGATCTGAAAGGGCCGTGCGCCTGCGCGAGTGTGTGAGTACGGCCATGTTACCCTAACATAAAACAACTCCTCTGATCTCAGCAAACCCCTGATTTGCAATGCAACCTTCTGCTACCCATGGGGCCTCCCCAGACATTCACACAGGCCAAAGGGAACTGTGGCACTTCCTCTACTGTATCTGGCTGCTTTATGTCCTCTGTGATTACTGTTCAAATCAGCTCCTGTTCATATATAATTCTTCTCTTCTGAGAAATACAGTCTGGCACACTACCTATTCAACTAGTATTACTCAAGAATTAAAATTACAAGCCATGTACCCAAACCATGAACTCAGTCAGAAAAGTGGTAAAAAAAAAATCAAGTAGTAGTTCCAGCTTTCTACCACAGTGGTGGCAAACCTATAACATGTGTTCTAAGACAAAAGGTGTCGATGTATGAGCTTTTTTTCCAAGTGAAAACCTCAGTATTCAGGTATCACTGTGGTGTTGGCACTTGGAAATAAAATGGGGTTGGGTTAGAGTTTGGTAGTTGGTCTCTAAAAGATGCGCCATCGCTCTTCTACAAAGTCACTCTGGAGTAGAACTGTTCCCGCCTATTTAAGTATTTTTTAAAATGTCAGTGTAGGGCTGGAGATTTAGCTCAGTGGTTCTGGTGTCTGCCTGGCAAGTGCAAGGTCCTGAGGTCAGTCCCCAGTAGTGGTGGCTCATGCCTGCAATCCCAGCACTCGGGAGGCAGAGGCAGCAGGACTGCTGTGAGTTTGAGGCTTGCCTGGGTTACAACAGTGAGCTCAGGGGCAGCCTAAACTACAAAAGTAAGACCTTCTCTTTCTCAAAAAAAAAAAAAAAAAAAATCAGTATAAACCAGGCATGGTGGCGCACACCTCTAATCCCAGTAGTTGGGAGGCTGAAGCAGGAGCATCACCATATTTTGAGGCCATCTGGGCTACCTAGTGATTCAAGGCCAGGCTGAACTATACAGCAATACAGTCTCAATGCCTCACGCAATTCTATCAGAGAATGAACCAAAAAGTTTATCTGATATGTATCTGATTATATTATTATTATTGAGACAGGTTCTCACTTTTGTAGTTCAGGCTGGCCCTGAGCCCTTGAACTCACAGCAGTCCTCCTGCCTCTGCCTCCCAAGTGCTGGGATTAAAGGCGTGAGCCACAACTTCCAGAATTGTAGTATGTGGTTACCAGGAATCGAACCCAGGCCCTTGCACTTGCAAGGCAGGTGCCAGAACCACTGAGTTAACTCCTCGGCCCCTTGATTATATTATTTAGCAAAGTTTATTCTAATGTGACAATTTATATATTAGACAAAACTGTGGAATGCACAATCCATAACTAGCAAATTTACTCTAGAGGGCTGGAGATTAGGTTCAGGGGCACAGTGGCCTTCCTAAAAAGCATGAGATCTTGAGTCTGATCCCATGCACCATCAAACATCCTTATACCTGCCTAAGCTGCACTAGAAGACAGCTTTCACTTTGTGTTTCACACGAGATCAAGCTTAACCAAGCTGAATGCCGAAAGACAGTATTTTAAACAGAAGCTTTACCTCAGTTCACTTCAGTCTAAAGAGACAGATTCATTTGCTGGAATATTCTCTAGAGTAATTCTAGTGCAGGGCAAGAACTAGTGACTGTCATGACCAGAGTTACTCTGAACAGCTTTCAGTGCAGGCTAATAAAACTCACGTCCGAGTTAAACCATCTGAAGTCTGAGTCACCCTGCACTTGTAATCCTTTACACCTAGAAGTAAAACCTTAAATTGGCAAAAGAAAGAGCTGATTAAGCTTTCCTGGGAAATTAAATAAATAGAACTTCCAATAACACCAGCCACACCTGTCAGTAACAGCAATGGCTCTGTGCTACTCTAAGTGACACATTAACACACATACTCAAACCCAAGAGACTTGAGTCTGCTGCTTTTATTTTATTTTGAGTCAGGGTCTTCTCACTTTGTAGTTCAGGCTGGCCCTGAGCTCAGCCTCCAACTCATATTATAGCAATCCTCCTACCTCTGCCTCCTGAGTGCTGGAATTACAGGCGTGAGCCACCACGCCCGGCACTGTGGTATGTGATACTGATTGCTGCTGGGCGTGAGTCTCCACGCCCAGTACTGTTGTATGTGGTTACCAGGTATACCCGATCACAGACTCTTGTGCTTACAAGACAGGCACCGGAACCACTGAGCTAAATCCCCAGCCCAGTATGCTGCTTTCATAATGGTCTTTTCTTCCTACTAAAAAAATCAATATTGTTTTCAATTTTTTTTGTTTGTTTGTTTTCAATTTTTTACCAAAACTATAGCACATTGTCGGCAGAACCAGGTTCTTAGTTCATTTTCTGTATACCCCATTAATGTAAATGCTGTAAGCCACAACATGCAAGAGGTATTAAGTATGTATGTAGTATGTATACTTGTAAGCAAGTATGAAAAAGGAAGCAGGGGAACCTGAGAGGGGAGGATAGGAGTTAAAAAAACAAGCAGTAATACGTGTATGTAGCCACTCCCCAAGGTGACTGTAAACTGCATAAACTGCAAACGTGTACAAATAAAATAAACAATTCTTAAACCACAATAAACAAATCAAGTGACTTTTCAGCACTTGAGGGGGAAAACTCCACTGGGATTATCTTTCATTTCCCTGATACAATCTTAATTCTCTTTCCTTCTATAAGTAATCCCTATACAATAAGTATATTTTAAAAATTTGTCACTGTCTCTGTGAGGTACCATCTGGATTACAACAATTAAAACAAGCTATGTATTTTTACTTTTTAGAAGCCTACAACCTAACAATGCTATTAAGATATAAATTTTTTTTTTTTTTTTAGTTTTTCGGAAGCAGGGTCTTTTGTAATTCTGGCTGGTCTTGTACTCAGTAGGTAGCCCAGCCTGGCCTCCAACTCACCATGATCTTCCTGTCTCAGCCTCCCAAGTGTTGGGATTATAGACATGTGCTATCATCTTGGAAGAAAAATATTGTTTAATGGGTACAGTTTTTGGGAATGATGAAAAAGTTCTGGGTATTGAGAATACTGCCAATTACGTAACAGTTGCGAATCTTCTGTTATTTATGAATGGCAAACAATGATGCACATTATATTACATATATATTTTTTAAAAAGAGAAATGTATACAGGTATAGTGGTACATGCCTGTTATCCTGGCATTCTGGGAGGGTGAGGCAGGGGAATGCAAGTTCGAGTTCTACTTGGGCAACTTAAGACTTTTGCAAAATTAAAATTAAAGAAGTGGTGGAGATGTAGCTCAGTGAGAAGACGGTGGGTTCAATCCCCGGTACTGAAAACAAAAAGTAGCTATAATAACTAGTGAGCCAGCTGTGCAAGTATGCTCCAAGTCAGCCTCTCCCGGGGTCAGGGGACCGACCTGCAAATTTAAGGAGCGAGGCCGGATGAACTTAAGGACTGCTGCTGGTAGAGAAAATTGAGAAAGAAAGAGAAGTTGTTTTGGCGTGTGCTGGCGTCACGGGCTGTGACGTCACTCGGTCCCCTGGCTTCCAGGACGGCGTCCCTTCTGCACATCCCGTCACTTCTGCTCCAGGGCTGAAGCACAAAGCCCAGACACAGGTCCGGGCACAGCGCGGGTCTACTTCCGCCCGAGGAGCCTCTATCATTTTACAAGGTGCGGTTCAGTTTTCCCCAAACTCGGCAGCAGGGCACACTGTTTCCTTTCTGGAAATAGACACCCTCGCTTTACCAAGAAAGCAGGTGAAAACAATGAACGTTAATTTTCAGACGACAGCAAAAATTAAGTTTTATCCTGTTTCTTGGTCTCGCTTTGTGGTTCAGGCTGGCCCACAGCTCAGCCTCCAAGTCACATCACAGCAATCCTCCTGCCTCTGCCTCCCATGTGCTGGGATTACAGGCATGAGCCACCACGCCCGGCACTGTGGTATGTGGTACTGGTTACTGCTGGGTGTGGGTCTCCACGCCCAGTATGGTATGTGGTTACCGGGGAATCGAATCCGGGCCCTTGCGCTTGCAAGACAGGCGCCGGAACCACTGAGCTAACTCCCCGGCCCAGTTTTATCCTGTTTCTTGACAGAAAAGGTATTTCCTTACCCAGAGCTCCTTGCAGTCTAGTGCTCGAATGGGGTGTTTTCTGAACCTGGAGGACGTCTACAGCATCACACAGAGGGGACCTGCACGGTTTGAGTCGCGGCACTGGTTCTGATTCCAGGATTATTTTGCAGTATGACTTCGATAAGATCATTTTACCCATCCAAGTACAATTACTTCACTAATAACCAAAGGATGTTACAAGGTGAATACTAAGTTTACACAGGGAATTTCAAGCAGGCCACCTGTAATCCGAGCACACGGGCGGCTACGGCGGAAGGATGGCAGCACGTTCAAGGCCAGCCTGGACCGCATGGTGAATTCAGGTGAAGCGGGCATTACATTTTTAAAGAAGAGAGATAAGACAGAAAACACATTCCTCCCCAAACCAAAACAAACATCGAGTTTTAAATTACTGAAAACCTTTCGAGTACTACACTGAACAATGCTAGTTCCTCCTTGGTCATTTTCTATTTTTACCTGAGGGATGAGAAATACAGACTTTTAAACAAATACAAACCATCTTCTCACCCTTCACCTTTCCCGTTATCTTCCAATGAACGGTGCTTATGCAATTATGTCAATAATTCCTCTAAACTGTTATTTTCTGTGGAAGGCAAGAAAGCAAGCGCCACCTTACCTAGTGGTAGCAACCAGTATTTACAATTCCAATGCACTCTTCACTGGCACATCATGACATCATCGCCTTCCCGTGCGTCCCCACTCATTAATAATTTTGCTTGTATTTTTCTTTGCTTTCGACACACAGATTGCAAATATCCCACTCCAGATGCTGAATTAAGTGAAGGAACTGAAAAATACCTGCTGGCACTTTCTGCTTGGTAAATACTGTTTTATGACTCATCTAGAGACGACAGGCACCCCCAAAGGGAAAGCAAGCGCTGGCCCGGAGGGAGGAGCCCGGGGAAGGCCAGCAGGCCGCCCCGAGCCAGCCGGCGGGAAGTTGGTTCCCGGGCCCGCCGGCGCGCCACGGACCTGGGGCTCCAGGGGGCCGCCGGGTTTCCTCGAGGTCCCCGGCCCGGACGGACGCCGCAAGGCAGCGGGGCGCGGGCAGGGGAGGGCGCCTGCACGCCTCCCTCCGGGGGCAGGAGGAAAGGGCGCGCGCGAGGCGGCGCTCACCTGGCAGCCCTTCTTGTGGTGGAAGCCGACCACCACGATGTGCAGCACCGGCCCCCGGGGCGCGCCGTCGCCGCCGCGCCCGGCCGGCTCCATGGGCTCGCACCGCGACCGCGGCCCCACGCCGGCGTCGGAGGCCCGGGGGCGGCGGCCTCGGGTGCCGGCGGCGTCGGAGGCCCGGGCGCGGCGGCCTCGGGTGCCGGCGGGAGCGCCGCGTGAGGGCCGCGCCGGGGACCGCGCAGCCCCGCGCGCCGCCGCTCTTCCTCAGCCGCCTCCGCACTTCCGGGTGTCCCCTGACGCGCCGGCGGCGGGACGCGCGGGGGCGGGGCCAGGAGGGTCGCGACGAGGGACGGGGCGGGGCCTAAGGGGCGGGGCTGCGAGCGCCCGGGTGGAGGAAGGGGCGGGGCATGAAGGGCGGGGCTGCGAGCGCCCGGGTGGAGGAAGGGGCGGGGCAAGAGGACCAGGAGTCGAGGGTGCGCTTCTGTTTTCCGCGAAAATTGCTTTTCTTTATTGTTTCTTTCTCGCAAAATCTCTCTTCTCAGCTTTTCTTCTTTGTAAACACCTCTGTTCCCTCTTCCTTCTGCTCGCACTTGGACTCTCATAGTCTCAGAATGACACTGCGTCTTTGTCTAACCTCTAAACTGCTTATCTGAAAATTCTTTTGTTTCATTATTAGGTTTTGTTCTAAATTAAAATTTATAAAAAGGAGTATGACTTAAGGCTTGAAGCAGGATGTCCTTGGCAGATGTTTAAATGGAGAACTATGGAGAAGATGATTATTCTAGTTTTCCAGTTTTTAAAAAAGGAGTATTTTATTGCTTTTCCTTGCTTGACTATGGTCAGCATGAAATACATGGGTCTGCTGTCACTGAAGTTTTAAATTTCTTTACAGAGTATATTACTTACATTTTAAAAATAAATGAATCTCCTATCAATTTAAAGTGAAGAGTCTAACAAGTCTTAGGAGCAGACTTTTGGAATGAACCTGGAGTCGGTGGCTTCTTCACAAGGAATTTGAACTGGCCTTGAAGTTTACCGTGATGAGCTGCACATATCAAGTATAAGCACCCTTAGCTTTTTATTTTCCACTTGTGGTCTTGAAATATAACCAAAGTATCTCCATTCTAACCTAAGCATCATGGAGAAAAATGGTAGGTTTCTTGAATCAAATTTAATTTCTGTGCATCAGTAGAACTAATGTCCTTCTCACCTCAGGGTCAGGGATTGAACTCAGGACGTTGGGCTTTTGAGACAGGTGCAGCACCACTGAGCTAAACTCCTAGCCCTATTTTAATGTTAATAAAATACTGTATAGTTTTTTCTGTGTTATCTGTGCTTTTCTATATCACAAAATTTTGGCATTGGCTCAGAACTGTGTGAAATTATACTATTTCCTGTACATGGAATATGTCTACTCTTTCTGATATGTTACCTGTTTGGTTTGTTAACTACCTAAAGTGTTATTTTCTTGATGTGACATATCTGATATTTTCTACAATAGGGACAGCTAAAATAAAAGTCTAGGGCCAGGGATTTAGCTCAGTGGTTCTGGTGTCTGCCTGGCAAGCGCAAGGTCCTGAGTTCAGTCCCAGTACCACACACCACAATGCCAGGCGTGGTGGCTCACATCTGTAATCCCAGCACTCGGGAGGCAGAGACAAGAGGACCTTTGTGAGTTTGAGGCTGAGCTCAGAGCCAGCCTGAACTACAAAAGTGAGACCCTGTCTCAAAAAGAAAAAAAAAAAAAGTCTAACTGAACACATCTGAAAAAACTGTCAGCAAAGAGCCTTTTAGAACTCTGCAGGGAACATCAATTAAGTCATTGTGCAGAAGACCTAGTAACAACCTTATAAATATGTATCTATTTTGTATCCTAGGGCTTTCACTTAAGATTAAATCATGTATTCATAGCTAGTGTGCTTAAATGTTTTAAAAGTATATGATTTCAAATCATGCTGTAGCTGAGCCGGGTGGTACATGCAAGCCTGAACTTCCAGCACTCTGCAGTCTGAGGCAGGAGCACCACAAGTTCAAGCTCAGCCTGGGCAATTTACTGACGTAAGGAGGTCCCGAGTCAAAATAAATAAACAAATAAACAAAAGAGGGCTGGGATGTAGCTCAGTGTGAAAGTCCTGGGTTCAATCCTCAGTATTGAAGTAAACAAGTAAATAAGATAATGGTATTAACAAAGAAGATATGAAAATTGGTAGAATGTGAGGGAGGCAATTTGCAGAATTTTTCCCATTTCTAAATAGACTGGCTCAGTTAACTGATCAGTTAACTG
>PVIR01015987.1:25538-37394 GCA_004026965.1 Petromus typicus
GGAAACTTGGTTATATTTATGTGATGACATTTAACTCCAGGGGAAAATAATTAGAAATGTCTTCTGAACACAATAAATTGAAGAGCCTCTTCTAGCTATTTATATATTATATGTTGAATTATAAATTCTATTCTTGTCTGCTTGGTTAAAAGAAAGGCTAAAAGGAGAAAACCTTTGAGATGTAGGGCCATGATAAATTTTGAAGTTTATTAAAATTCTATGTGAAATTGGACTATTGTTTCTTCTTGTGTCTAGCCTCAGGAAAGAACACAATTAAATTAAACACTCTTTTCCTGCAATCCTTATTAATGCTATTAGCTAAATGAATTAGCGACAGTACATTTTTTTTGTGGTACTGGGGTTTGAACTCAGGACCTTGTGCTTGCCAGGCAGGTGGGCAGTGCCACTGAGCTACACCCCTGGGCCTATAGTCCAGTCTTGAGAGTCTGAAGAGTTTTTTCTTCAAGTGGATTGAAAATTGCTAATGTTCATTTTGTTCTTGTAGTGGAAAACTTAAAAACTCAAAAGTTTTTACCAAACTGAAGGTCTTGGTAAGTTTTCCAAACGACCTTGAATTCAAGATCATCCTTCCATAGTCCTTGAGGAGGCGGTGCTGCCTTCCCTAGAGTATAGTTTTTTAAGAAATGAAGATGCCTTGAATCTGGTTCATATTCTCATTGTGGTATAATGAACAAAACAGGAAAAAGGACAGAGAAGAAAGACCCAGGGGAGAAACAGAGCTTTACAAATAAATATGGCATTACTTTGTACTTACGACTTTATGAAAATTAAGGAGAATGTGGATGGGTTGCAGTGAAATACAGTCCATTCAGAGAGCATTCATCACATCCTGTTACACCTGGAAAAGACGGTAGGCCAGTGAATTAAATGAAATATTGCTGCCTTAAGGAGGGTTATGTCTGTTTATAAAAACAAGAAATCTGAAGGGGCTAGGGATTTAGCCTAGTGGTTCTGGTGCCTGCCTTGCAAGGGCAAGGACCTGGGTTTAACCCCTGGTAACTACATACAGCAATACCAGGCATAGTGACTCCTGCCCAACAGCAATCAGAACCACTAGCACAGTGCTGGGTGTAGTGATCCCAGCACTGAGGAGGCAGAGGCAGGAGGATTGCTGCAAGTTCGAGGTTTGCCTGGGCTACATAGTGAGCTCAGAGCCAGCCTGAACTACAAAAGTAAGACCTATCTCAAAAAAAAAAAAAAGAAATCTGAAGCCAGATGGTTATGCTAGCTCTATGCAGCTCCTAATTAAGTCAACCATCATGTTAGGTATCAGGAAACAAAGGTAAGTAATAATAGCTCACATTTAGTGGGGTTTACTATGTGCCAACTCTTACGCTCACCAGTGTTCATGGACTCTCATTTTAACTTCACAATAAATTTACAAATAGTTACTATTATCCTCATATTCCACAATGGGTAAAGATCAATACTTTAAGAGCTTAGATGAATAAACTAAATTAAATACAAAGAATTATAGCGAAGTTGAAATTTGAAAGTAAGTTAATTCACAATCAAGAAATTCAATCAATATATTCTCTTGCTTCCTAATTTTCTCAGCCAGTGCTGTGGGGAAAGGTAGCCTAGTTGAATGAGTAAGAGAAAATAAGTGAAAACACTCTGAGAGTGACTAGCATTGCTGCCTGGCAATAACAAAGGGCAGGTTTGCAAGAGTCAGAGTGTGGTCGTATTTGAGCGTGGTCTTGAAGGACGAGCAAGATTTTACCAGGACTTAGGTTGTGGGAAGAACATCATAACTAAAATCACTAACGGCTGGGGTTATTAAGGAACTGTACTTGGAAAGGGAAGGGTTTTCTCCTTAACTTAGTGCAGGTATATAGAATTTAAATAAAAAGTCAACAATAGAGGTTTGGAAGTGCACCAAGTACAAGTGTTCGCTTTACCTGAAATGCTGCCCTTGTACTTTCTCTGTCCAACTCATATTTTCTTCTAAGTCTAGACATCTGTCAATTCTTTGTGATGCTTCTCAGGTCGTCTATGAGACCCCTGGATAAGTTACTAAACTTCTCTGAACACACATACTTTTATCATGATAAAGTTAAGATACCATGATACTTGCTTGAAAGCATGCTTGTAAAATTACTTAGAAGTATACTTGTATGTGTTCTGGATGCTAGTAGCTCTTCAGTATTTATAGAGGCCCTTGTCCTTCCTAAAAAAGCTAAGCTACCAAATATTACCATTTGGTTTATATGTTGTTTCATAGTACCTTGTAAATGGAATTTGTACTTGTTTTCCCCATTTTTAAGCTCCTCCAAGGGCAGAAGACTTTTTTAGTCTGAATATTGCTTTATACTTGGCAAACTGCTGAGCAAACAGGATGAAAAAACGTCTTTGTTTTGTGAAGGTATGACGGGTATCTGTAGACCTTTATTGTTGGGATGAATGATTTTCTTTACAACGTCTCATGTTTAAAGTTCCTACGATGCAAATATAAAATGGACAGAGGAAGAGTTTATTATTATTATTATTATTATTTTTTTTTTAGGTTTTTTGAGACAGGGTCTTGCTTTGTGGTTCAGGCTGGCCCTGAGCTCAGCCTCCAACTCACATCACAGCAATCCTCCTGCCTCTGCCTCCCGAGTGCTGGGATTACAGGCGTGAGCCACCACGCCCGGCACTGTGGTGTGTGGTACTGGTTGCTGCTGGGGTGAATCTCCACGCCCAGTACTGTATGTGGCTAGCGGGGATCGAACCCGGGTCCTTGAGCTTACAAGACAGGTATCCCCGGCCCTTCCTTTCCCTCTCTCTCTTTCTTTTTCTTTCTTTCTTTCTTTTTTTTTTTTTTTTTTTTGAGATGGTCTCGCTTTGTAGTTCAGGCTGGCCTCGAACTCACCATATAGCCCAGACTAGCCTCGAACTCAGCAATCTCCCTGCCTCTGCCTTCGGAGACCTGCGATTCCAGGCTTGAGTCACTACACCCAGCACTGTGATGTGTGCGGTACTTGGCACCACGGAGCTAAATTTCCGGCCGTGCTTATAGTAAGTGCAAAAGCACGGTCTTTACAAATGACTTCCCCTTATAGTGACATCTGGTGGTTGCTTGTTAGACACTACTTGTGAAAGTAGTAAACCGCCTGTACAATGTAAATTCGACTCAGATAAAAGAACCATGGATTGTAGTAGTTAAAAACAAATGGAAAGATTTTAAATCCTTCCTGAAGTTTTTATTTTGTTTTGAAACGCTGGTTGTTCGTTTCAGTCCTCTGGACTTAGAAAATGAGTAGTATTTGCCGAAGTGACAGCACGGCGAGTCGAAGGAGTCAATCAACTCTGAACTGATTCTACCGTTGAAAAAAAGATAATAGCTTAAGACATGAAATTTCCTAGGGAAAATAAGAGATTTTAATAAAGCCTCCCTATTTTGCGGTCTTTCGGTTCAGAGAAAGAGTGGGAATCGGGGGCGCAGGGACCCTGTTCACCTGGTCGGCTCCGGCAGGCCTTGCGGCCGCTCGGCCTCCGATTGGTCACGCCTGCCAGGCTACGGGAAAGCGGAAGCGCGCTCGATTAAAGCCGCCGTCCTTCCGCGGGTGAACAGCAACTTCCGGCGTCGTCATGGCGGCCAACGCGACCACTAACCCGTCTCAGCTGCTTCCGCTAGGTGAGCTTTTCACTTCGGGGGGCCCAGCTCGGGAGCCGCGGCCTCGGCGGCCGGGCCGAGGGAGAGAAGCCGCGTGGTTCCTTCGCAGGCTCGCGGCAGCCCGCCTTTCTGCGCGCGGTCGCCGGCTCCGACACCGTGGAGAGGCGGAGGCTGCGAGCTGGGCGCGCGGGAAGCGTGGAGGTGGCGGGTGGGGCGTGCTCGGCCCCGCGCTGCGAGCTCGGCGGCGGCCGTAGGGTGGCGGCCCCTTCTCGGCTGGCACTTAGGGTTCTCAGGTTGTCCAGACCTGTCGTACTTGGCTGATTGAGAGTAGTGCCATGGTCCGCAAAGAAACTGAAAAGAGGAAGATGGAAGCTGATTCCGTTTTTTCCCCCATCTGACCGTTCAATCTTCCGTCTATCCGTCTATCCAAGAAGCAGTTCGCATACTGTGGCTGGGCACTGTTCACCAGAGAATTTAAGCCCCAGCCGTTGATGTTACGTGTCATAGCAGTAAACATCAAACTGATAATGCAGCTGAGCAGTCGAAAGATGTGCACGCTACCATCAGCGCGGAAAATAGACTTGCTCGGGCCGGGGAGTTAGCTCAGTGGTTCCGGCGCCTGTCTCGCAAGCACAAGGGCCCGGGTTCCATCCCCGGTAACCATATAACAATACTGGGCGTGGAGACTCACCCCAGCAGCAACCAGTACCACATAGCACAGTGCCGGGCGTGGTGGCTCACGCCTGTAATCCCAGCACTCGGGAGGCAGAGGCAGGAGGATTGCTGTGATGTGAGTTGGAGGCTGAGCTCAGGGCCAGCCTGAACCACAAAGCGAGACCCTGTCTTAAAAAAACCTAAAAAAGAAAAGAAAAGAAAATAGACTTCCTCGGAAAAGGGAAAAAATGATAGGAAAAAGTTCCTGGTCAAGATAACTGTGTCCCTTTCCTTTAGTTTTTGTAGCGGTGAAGAGTGATTTAGTTCGAGGATGCGATTGTTAATTGAATACTTTACTTCTGCATAGAGCAGATTCTTGGAATGCCTGGCATATACCTTATTCTGTATATTGGGGAAACAATTATGAGCAAAAATAACCATAGTTTCTGCTCTAATGAAGTTACAGAGGAGTGTTGTATGTCTTCCTCTATTCAAAGAATAAAACCACAACCATATGGGTAAACTGCTACAAAGCACAGGTAAGTGGAAGTACAGGAAGATTTTTCTGTTAATTATTGAACGGAAAGACCTAAAATCTTAGGTTTTAGTCAAGTGCAAATAATGATTATAAGGATACTCCAGTTATGTTTTGAAATAACAAATAAATAAAATAATACTTTTCTCTCCACAGAGCTGGTGGACAAATGTATAGGATCAAGAATTCACATTGTAATGAAAAGTGATAAGGAAATTGTTGGCACTCTCCTAGGATTTGATGACTTTGTCAGTATCCTTTTAAAAAGTGTTGGCAGCATAGGTTTTTTTTACATATTTAATAACAAAATAACGTACAAACTCCACATAGTCAGTATGTTTCTATTATAATAAAAATAATTTTATTTTCAGATAACTTAATGATAGTTTTTACTGTACTGCAGATCTGCAGATCAAACCCAATACCTCATGTGTTCTAAGCAAATACTGTACCTCTGTGCCATACTCCCAGTCCTTTGTGATAGTTTTAAGAGGTATGTATATTGAAAGAAGATTAAGTTCCTATCAACAACATTTTTATTTTTTGTTTGTTTGGGTTTTTTGAGACAGAATCTGGTGATGTAGTCCCAAGTCTCTTAGCAATTGAATTCTTAGCAATCCTCCTGCCTCAGCCTGAGTGCCAAGATTGCAGAGGAACACCACTGCTCCTGGCTATCCTTTTATATTTAGCTATTAAGGCATAATTAAAACATAATTCAACCTAATATGTTTATTTTCTTAATATCAAATTTCAGATATGGTGCTGGAAGATGTCACTGAGTTGTAAGTAGTATTAAAAAATTAAAGAATTGAAAGAGAATCTTTAATTAAAAATATTTTAATTTTATTACAGTTGAATTGTTAAAATGATTGATGAGAAAATCTTTCCTATTAGATTACCTGAAAACAAATTTTATTTGCTGATGCTTGTAAAACTGGGTCAGGTATTACCTTAATATAATCATTGCTAAATTGCTATGAAATTAGTGCAAACAAAGGTGTGAGGTAGAAGATGGTAAAAACAGCCAGCAATATTAGGGCTCAGGTCAAATCAACTAATGAAAGTACTGAACTTTGTAACATAAAATGTAAATGATGACTAAGTTATATTAAATATAAAAGTTTCAACCAGTGTTTCTGTTTTAAAATTAAATTGACTTATCGTTTAATGGATAAGAATCAGTAGTAATAGGTGAGTTTAAAGGAAAAGACTGAGACATCCAAACATTTTGTTTTATATTTGATCTTGCAAAGTTTTAGGTTTTTTGTGAAGAAGCTTCAGTTATGTGGATCTGAGACCAACCCAATTACTCTCTTGCCTATGATAAAGAATGTACACTAGTTTGTCTCCGAAAAATACAGATATAATCTCCTCACTTCAAATTCATATGCAATGACTTTTTGGTGCTCCAAATTGAACATCCAGCCTTACGCATCCTGAGCATGTGCTTTACCACTAAACTATACCCCTGTCCCCAAGAATAAACTTTTTAGGGAGCAAAAGTATTTCCAAAATATTATCTTTGATTACCTGTTCAGCCTGACTATTTTATCTCTTCATTTAGTGAGATCACACCAGAAGGAAGAAGGATCACTAAATTAGATCAGATCTTGCTAAATGGAAATAATATAACCATGGTAAGACACATACAAGCTGCTTTATTGAGATGCCTCCTATGGGGTGAGGATTAGAAAACTTAACTTGTCCCGGTGCCACTTGCTCACGGCCCGGAAGTATTTAACATGGGAAAGTGATTCTCTGATGGTCCCGGTCCCAAAGATGAGGTACTGAAAGGTGTTGAGCCCAAAGATGACTAGCTTGGACTTTTTAATGTTGAGTTTTGTTAGAAGTCATTGTTGAGACACTTACATGTTACTGGATGACGTTAGGAATTGTGAACAGGTATGAACACCTTGGAGAGAGTGGGAATGTGAATGAGAGAGGCAGGGCCGGCCTTGGCTGATGAAGAATACTTGTGGGTTTTTAGATTCTGTGCCAGTGTTACGAATAACCTTTTTATTTTTTCTCCAATGCAGTTGGTTCCTGGAGGAGAAGGACCTGAAGTATGAATGGATTTCCTTAACTTAGGCTAAATTCTGTTTTGTCTTACGATGGCAAGAAATAGAATTTTTTTAACATTTTAATGTTTAGATTCTATAAAGCTAAGTTTCCCGTTAAAGGGAAATGCTTTGAAAATGTACTGTGTGAACAGTTTTCTCAGTTAATACTGATTATCTTGGAAAAAGAGAAGAGGGATTTGTTCTTTGAAGACTAAAAAAATAAAGATGTTTTTGGTTAATTGTTATTTCTCACAGTAACCAGTGGAACAAAGATTGTACTTTGCCACTTGCATTGCTGTCATCTTTCTCTGTTTGCATTGTCATTTGACCATTTGATTTTCATGTAGTTGTTTCAAGCAAAATGATGAGCTTTGATTTTGGTTTTGTTTGGGTTTTTTTTTTGTTGTTCTTTTTGAGACAGGGGCTCGCTTTGTGGTTCAGGCTGGCCCTGAGCTCAGCCTCCAACTCACATCACAGCGATCCTCCTGCCTCTGCCTCCCGAGTGCTCGGATTACAGGCGTGAGCCACCACGCCCGGCACTATGGTATGTGGTACTGGTTGCTGCTGTGTGTGGGTCTCCACACCCAGTATTGTTATGTGGTTACCGGGGAATCGAACCCGGGCCCTTGCGCTTGCAAGACAGGCGCCACTGAGCTAACTCCCCTCCCCGATGAGCTTTGGTTTTGAACAGGTGCACTTAAAAACATCTGAAACGATTATTTAGAAAATTCAGTTTGAGGCCAAGGATATAGCTGCACCTGCCTGACAAGTGCAAGATCCTGACTCAATCTCAGGCACCAAAAACCCAAAAAGATGGGCCACAGAGAGGGAGAAAATACTTGTTAGTCAGACAAAGACCTGTTACAACTCAGTAGTTAAACATGGGCAGAAGAACAGAATAAAGTTTCCCCAAGAAAATACACAGATGACCCCTAAACGTACTGTTGTTGTTAGGGAAATGCAGATAATGCTGCATGCTGTACACGGTAGGGTAGCTATAAGAAGAAGAGCCAGAAAAAGAGGAAACTAACACATACGGTGAGAAAATGAAGCCAGAGCTCTGGTACAGAGGCGATCCACAGGAATGTAAAATGATGTGGGTGTGCTAGAGAGCAATTTGATGATTCCTCAGACAATTCAACACAACTGTCATATAACCCCACAGTTTGACGCCTAGGTTTTATACTCAACAGAGCTAACAAAAGTGGCCACAAGAACATACACAGATGTTCGCAGGAGTGTTACTTATAACTGTCCCAAAGCCAAAATCACCCCAAACGTCCATCAGCGGTCAGATAAATAAAATGTGCCCTATGCAGACAGTGAAATAGCTGCAGGGGAACGACACGCTAAGTGAAGCGGCCAGACGTCACCGCGTGAGCTGTATAAAGCAGGCAGCTGTGTAGACGGGAGCTCGGTGGGGAGAACGTGACTGCTGAAGAGTACAGACCGTTGTGGGTGGCGGGAGCGTGAAATTGGCGATGGCTGCACAGCTGTGAATCTACAAAGATCCACCTCATCGTTTAAAAGGGTGGTTTTTGTGGTATACGAGCTACATTTTAACTTACAAGCAATACTTTCTTTCTCAGTATGGGGATTGGACCCTAGGCCTTCACACTGAGCTACATCCCCAGCTGTTCTGAAATTTTGAATCAGTGTTTTGCTGAGTTGCCCAGGCCAGATTGAAGTTGTGATCCTGCATTGGCCTCCCAGAGTGCTGGAATGATTAGTGTATGACACCACATCTAGCTTTGCAATTTCTGAAGCCCTAAAAAGAAAAAAAATCACCTAGCAGTGACCGCCCAGGCTGTGGTTGCTAAAAGGACTTCAACCCTTTTCCCAAGCTTGACGACTCTTGATGATTCTTTCATTCAATTGTAGACGGTGTCACTATGCAGGCTGGCCTTGAACTCAGCAATCCTCCTGTGCCGGCCTCGGGAGTACTGGAATTACAGGTGTGCACCACCACACCAGGTTTCCTTCTGGTTAAGTAGAATATGAATTTAGGAAAGATTGCCTTTGGCCTTTAAAAATGTTGGATGTGTGGACTTGTAATTCACAAAGATATAAATATTTCCCCAACCTAAACAATAGGGCTGTTGTTCTTTGTTCTAATACAGATAAAATTGTTAACTGTCCTGTAAATAAAGTTTTATAACTTCTTGTTCTCATAACGTCCTGTTTTTACCTGACCAAGGCCACTGGGAGATACTAAATTGCAGAACTGTAGGGGCTGACAAACTGCCTTAGTTCTGCTTGCCCACCCTGGAGTTACCCCCTGAGCTGCACGCAACTGGAGCCCTTCCTTTGTGTGGTGCTCAGCCTTTGGACATGAGTCCGCTGAGTCAGTATACACCTGCAGAAGTCCTGTTCACTCTTTGGTCTCTGGTCTCGAGTTCCGCAGCCTCAGGAGGTTTGTGTAGATTTATGTGTTTATCAATAAGGGGAGAAGGTGTACTTCATTTTCACTTTGGGGTTGGGTTGCTTGCAGGAAGCCCAGGTTCTGTGTGTCTCAGTTTATAGCTGTCTGCCTTACATGGATGACTCGGCTGCTGGGGCTTGCTTGTTTCTGGAGTTGCACACACAGAAGTTAGCACAAACCACTGACACAAGTTACGTCATCCACCTAGCCTGTCAGTATCAAAGTGACCCGCCCTGTCTGCACTATTGCCCTTTTCCCCCATTGATTTGGAGCTCTTGTGGGGAGAGGTGCGTGAATTACTGGTTTCCCTGACTTTATCCTGGAGCCTGCTGTCCTAGTACAGCTTCCTGTTTCCACGGCCTTCTACCTCACCCTGCCTACGTGAGTTCCACACAGCTGCGCGTTTGAACGATTTATCTGAAATGCAGAAAGCAGTCACATTACCACTCTGCAGACCTCTTGTACACGAAGAGCCCAGGGTCCTGGCAGGACCCTGAAGGCTGTTTGTTGACCTGGCTAGCCGCCTCTCGGTCTTGTTTCAGTAATCCCACTAACACTGGCTGTTTCGCTGCTTTGGACTTTTACTCCAGTTGGGCTTCTGCAGGTCCAGCCTTCTCGGAACCGTTCTCGCCTTGGTTCATTCTACTCGAGACTAGTGAAGTGCCACCTCTAGAAAGTCCTCCAAGTCTCCTGCGCCGTGTCCCTGCTCAGCGGGCAGGTCCTGGGGACTGCACAGCGCATTTCCATTATGTTGCTTGTCTTGCACAGCTGTTGGCTTCTAGGGAAACTTAAGATGTTCAAACCATGCAGAGTCCTGGTTTCCAGGGAAGCAAACTGGGATTTTTTGCTTGCTGAGACAGTTTGAGGTTGCTTTGCTTTACTTCGTAGTGCAGGCTGGCCTTGAGCCGGGGCAGTGCTTGCCACAGCCTCCCAGGTGCTGTGATACAGGTGTGCACCACCACACCTGGCTGAAACAAAGCTTGCTGTTGGACCCGAGGTCAGAGTGTGACTGCCACTAACACCAGCAGCACCACCATCTGAATGTGAGTTTGGCTGGCGTGGACAGTCCACTCATGGTACAGTTACAGGACTGGAAACACGAGGCAGATGCTTGGCAGGTGTCTGGCACTGTGGGAATCCCGGCCTGGAAGACCGCAGCCTGGCCAGCCTCTCTTCAGCAAGTGAGACGCCCTTGATCTCAGAGAAGGCTGCTGCCCACATTTGTGCTTGGACTGCCTTGTCACAAGGAAGATGAGGTCGCGGGCATGAGCTAGAGCAGAGAATGACGGGACAGCCAAGCTGTGTCTTATCCAGAGGCAAGCCTGGTGAGGTTGGTCAGTGGTCCAGAAAAACTGTGCATGCTGCTTACTAGCCACCAGGGGGCACCATGGAGCTAACCTGCTGGTTGGCTAAGGCCACTACTGTGCTTTTCAAACTGTAACTCAGATTTTTGGATTTACTATTGGATCACAGGACAAAGACAGAAAAAGTGTGGAGCTCATATTGCACTTCACACTTTTTTTGGGGGGGACAAGGTCTTGCTTTGTAGTTCAGCTGGGCCTGAGCTCTCTATGTAGTCCAGGCCAGCCTCAGACTCACAGCAATCCTCCTGCCTCTGCCTCCTGAGTGCTGGTTATGGGCACGTACCACTACACTAGCTCATTTTTTAAAGATGAGACAGAAAATGGGCTTTATGAATTGGGAAAGGATTTAATTTATAAAGCTGTTAACATTAAGACAGGGCTGTAAAATTAAGAGGCAGCAAGGTTTCGCGATGTATTCAGAATTCATTAATACAGGGGTACTGAGGTGCCTCGTGCCTAGGCTCCAGAAGCTCCCTGCTGGCCAGCCAGGCGGCGCTCCCCGCTTGCGATGCAGTCTGATGATTACGTTGGCTCCTTCCTTGTCTCACCTCTCCTCCCTTCCCGCCCTTCTTTTCTCTTTTGAGACAGAACGGAGTAGGGATCTGAACCCAGGACCTTCACACTGTACCACCACCCAGCCCTTTTAATTTTTAAATTTTGAGACAAGGTCTAACTCAGTTGCCCAGCCTGGTCTTGCACTTCACGATCCTCCGTACTTAGCCTGCAGATTAGCTCAGATTACAGGCATGCGACCCGGTTTACACTGGCTTTTGAGGGTGCGGACAGGTTTGGCTTCTGCCTGTGGGAGTGGAAAGCAGAGAAGTCACTGGCGCTAGTCTCCTGCCTGCACCCACCCGCCCAGGCTCCACTCACTCTGCCATCGCAGCCCGGGCGGCCAGGGTCCCGCGACGTGGAGCTCTGCCGGCAGCTTCGCTGTTCTCTGGGAGAGGCTGCCGCAGAGGATGGGCGTGGGGAGGGAGGGGTGCCACGCCTCCCCTTCCTCGCTGCCCCGCCCAGCGCGGTGCTGCCCCGCCCAGCGCGGTGCTGCCCCGCCCAGCGCGGTGCTGCCCCGCCCAGCGCGGTGCTGCCCCGCCCAGCGCGGTGCTGCCCCGCCCAGCGCGGTGCTGCCCCGCCCAGCGCGGTGCTGCCCCGCCCAGCGCGGTGCTGCCCCGCCCAGCGCGGTGCTGCCCCGCCCAGCGCGG
>PVIR01015988.1:0-37372 GCA_004026965.1 Petromus typicus
TGATGACTTATGTGCTCCTCTGAATGTGGGATCCACATTTGCACTTCCCACAAATGTGACTCAAGTGTTCCACCCAGCACGGCCCGTGGCTGAGCCAGTCCTCTGATTTGGGTTTACGATTACCCTCGTGGTCGCTGAGGAGAGAACGTCTCCCTTCTGATTCAGCACTTCCAACAGTGTGGCAATACTGAACGTCTGTCACTGCTGAATATAGCGGTGATTTATGGCAGTGTCCTAAATCAGGAGGTCCAGCTTCCTTCCCTGTAGGTGAATCTGTTCTCATTATGGACTTTTGAGAAAGGCTTCGGATTCCTTTCTATTTCCAGGCCTGGTGCTGCAGCAATGTTGGCTTAGCTATCTAGATATCCTGTCCGAACATTCCTCGGTAATTCTAAGATGGTTGAATATGAGGTCAGATCTCATTTCTTGACTTTAGTCATCTCTAAAGATATTTTGAGACTCCTTTGCTTCCCTACAGACAGAACTTTTCAAGTACAACATATTATGTTTGTGTTTATCACTCAAGTAATGAAATTGTTACTGTATTTACTTCCAAGGAAGTGAATGGTTTTTAATGATGTTATATTTAATATACTGGCTTTTTTTTTTAAAAAAAAATGAGTTTCTTTGGACAAAACTACTTAAGCTTTTGCTAAAGTGGGCATTTTCAGTAGAAGTATGAGCACAAATAGCTTACCAATGCAAACACACTATGGCCTCATAAACAAAAGTGGGCATAAGGAAGATCAAAAGTTTAACCAAACAGCCATCTGTTAATGTGGAAATTCTCAGGAGCCTGGATGGTGCCATCCATTCAGTATGAGAATCAATCCTTCCAGGACCCTGAACTACAGGTCCCCGGGATCTAAGAAATCTCCCCTCTCCCAAGCTGGCTTTGACATCATCATGATTCTCCAAATGAGGGCCTCGGTGCCGGCAGCTGAGGTCATGACTCATCGGATGAGTGCACCTGCTCATCTGGAAGTGACTCAGGAAATCCTGTCCCTGACACGGGGCCTTGTATTTGGAGGAAATGGAAGCAATCAAAGCAAAACAGTCAGTTACCAATGTACAAGGTGGGTCTCCTGGAAAAACAGATTCTGAAAAGTGTCGTTCTTCAGGCCTAAAGTAAAAAACAGCTTCATCCTCAATAAACAGGACTAATGTGTTTGTGGAATGGAGCAGTGGTGGAGGGCATGATTCTCAACATGGTGGTTTCCCTCCACTTGGGGGGTGTGTGTGTGTATGTGTGGGTTCATTTCCAGCCTTAGAGTGAGTTCAGCGCACGGTGTTTGACCACAGAGACATGAGGAAGAGTATGTGGGTTTTCTTCCTACTCATTTCAGATGAGTGATTCTGTGCATATCCAGAACTTCAGTGGTCATGGAGACTTTCAGATGTAATATCCAGCTAATGACTAGATCTAGATGAGCACTTTATTGGCTAAACTTTCTATCTTCCTTATGCCCATTTTTATTTATGAGGCCATAGTGTGTAAGTACTTCTTAAGGTTACTTACTAGACATAACCATGTGCTTTTAACATGGAAATCTAAGCCCAAAACTTATATAATCTTTTTTTTTTTCATCATCTCCTCTCTCATCCCTGGTTTGGTAGATAATAGCACAATCTACTTAAACTAGGCTTTTTATGGTCATTCTTCATTTCTCTCCTGTCTCAGTTTCATTTACACATTCCCATTAGTTACACTTTTTCATCTATACCTCCCCCTAAACTCCAGTGTGTCTTTTGCCATGCCAAGCAGACTGCCTCCTACATCAGGCTAAGTGTCTCTTTCTGGATAGCAACAGCCTCTAACAGCATCCCACTGTTACATATACATCCCTACTAGGACCTCCTTTGCTTGCTGAACCCTCGTCAGTGGTGAGTCACTGGAAAACCTGGGGACGAGAGCCCAGTTCCTCCTCCTCCTGGGTCAGACAAGTTTGGCCATTGCTATTCTTGAAGGATACCAGCCCTCTTAGACTGCAGTCTCCAAATTATACCCTTGTTTATGATCACTACACCCTCCTGTTGCCTTGTTAAGCTGGAGCTACTAGCACCGGTTTCCCCAGACTCTGTGCACACATTTCCTGAAAGCACTCTGTCAAACTTTAATTGCTCTTTGACAATGTCCTTTCATATTTACACCTTGACAGGTGCAGAGAACAAATGCCCTTTTTTCTGGCACTCTTCTAGTTGTTCCCTTTGTCACTTGTTGTAAAAAGAATCTTGCTCAATTTCTAGTACAAATATTTATCATTGTCTTAGTTACTTATCTCAGTGCTGAGACAAAATACTCAACACCCCAAATTAAAGGAGGACTGATGTATTTTGGCTCGCAGTTTATAGAGCTTTTAGTCCATAGTCAGCTTGCTCCGAGGCAGTGTAGCATGATAGAGGAGAAATAGTTCATGATAGGCAGAGGCAATAGAATTAGCAAGCAGTAAATGATGACTGACAAGCAACAATCAATGCAACCCCCCAGATTTTATCCAGGCTACCATGCCCGTAGGGTGGATAGCACTTTCTCAGTCCTAGCATTACACCATGAATTGATTCCAATGCTGCATCTTTGATCCCAGCAGCACATACCCTGGAACCAACCATCACCAAAAAGTCCCATCTATGAACAAGACTTTGGTGAGACATCTAGATACAAGCACAGCAATCACCAACAATGTGCCAATTTCTTATGTTATCTAGACATAGGATCATTGAATGGATGGTTAGGTGGAAGACAAAGGATGAAGAAGAAATGAAGAAAGAGAAGAGGAAGATTAACATATGATGATGAAGAAGAAGAAAAGAGAAGAAAGAAAGAGAAAGAAAAATCCTTTCTACCCAAATGTGTGTTGTATACCCCCCACCGAGCTGATGTTAAGTGAAGAGATACTGAAAGTTGAAAAAAATATTTCAACACATCATGAAATCTGCGTCATCCAAAATAATTAAAATTTCCACCAAATAAGTGACATTCTCCTAAATCCAGTAAGAGCATTAAAAAAAAAAAAACATAGAGTGTAAGATATTTGTGGGAGATGGTAAAACAAGGCTGACATGTGTCTTTGAATGAAGTCAATTGTGAGAAAAATAAATCTAGCAAATCTTAAGCAATCCCACCAATTTATTAAGCATTTATAGTATCTTTAGGGAATGAACAATGTCACAAGCTAAAAGCCACTGAGTATCAATTTTTCTTCACATTACACAGTTAAGAGAACTATGGGAACTTCAGTGAGGCCAGAAAACATGTCCAGTGTAGTTTGAAGGTTTGGATGTCCTCTCTGCAAATGCCAGCCTCAGGTAACAGAGGTGTGAAATGATCTTTTACATGAATGGAAAAACAGAAAGGAAATACTCGGCAGTCTGGTACTTGGTAGCTGGTAGCTGGTAGCTGCCTCATCTGACTGGGCAACAAGGTCATTAAAATTGCCAGTCCACATTGGCTGATTGTTGTTAGTCAACTGGTCTTGGAGTTTTGGTGCCCTGTTTTCACAGATCACTGTGAAGGCTCTGCTGTCCCTTTTTGGCAGTAATGAAAGTGAGATAGGACAACTGATCTCTCTCATTGACTATAAGCAAGAGCTTATATGACACATGCATGTTATATTCTGTGACTTGACAGTTTCCTAGGTCAGAAAAAGGCATGTTCGGTGGCATGTAGATGATAGGTGCATGACTTTTTGCATTAGAATGGCTCATAACAGCATGTGGCCGAGGGTACAAGAGGGGTCCACAGTAATCCACAAAAGTGTCTCTCAGAGTTTGGAAGTTGGAAATACAGCCAGATCTACTCTCTCATTCATTTCATTAATTCGTTGTTTGTTGGCTTTGAGTTTAGTAAACCCAAATTGACTCAGCCAGGACCACCTGGGGGTTTCCATTTCTCCTAGCTGTCCGTCAGTTTCCAGCAATGACTGGCAGGGTCATGCTTTTAGTGAGAGCTAGTAAAGTAAGATGATGCCCTTAGGGCTGAGCATGCATCATAGCTCTGGGGATGCACTGTGAAGGACAATCGAGGACAGAAGACCTCAGGTGAGTCATGTCTTTCAGTAGAAAGGAAGATCAACCCACCACAAATCATAAAGGATAACTTAATTCTTAACACATACTCTAGGAAATATATGTCATAGAGAATGTTCTAGGTCATAGCAAACACTTCAGGCCAGTTAATGATTTGGGTCACAAGACCTGTTTAGTTTCTGGATTAGCTGGGCTGAACCCCCTGTGAATCTTGAGACAAACTCCAGCCCCTTTAACTGAAGATTTAGTCTAAAGCATTGTGCACCCCTGTCTTAACTCTCTGATATGGGATTTTTCTCTGCACGTTGTTCATTCAGGCTGTGACTCTTGCCATAGTACTACTTTTGATGCCACTTGATTTCTGAAAAGAAACCATGATCAGAATTGCTGACTCACATACTTGGAACAGATTAGTAGTATTCGTATTGATTTTTATGATGCTCTGGCCTGAGGCAACTCAACACCACTTTTGGTCCATCATTGTGGCAATGATGGCCTTGATATCTCCTTGAACTCATCCAGCTAGCCTCAGAAATGACGTCATGATGTCTTCAACATCTTTTCTCCATGGATATTGCCATGATTTGGATGCAGCTTGAGCATGTCCTGTGAATTCTATTGTGTTGGAATCTTGATTATCTGTATGACAGTGTTGGGAGCAGTGAGACCCTCCGGAGGTGGGGCTTGGTGGGAGTAGTTAGGTCACTGGGAACACCACCCTCAGGGAGAATTGATACAGTCCGCATAGGACCTAACTTACTTTCTATAAGAGCAGATTGTTAAGGAAAGAACAAGTCTTGCTCTGAACCCCTGCTTCTTTTCTCACCATGTGATGTAATAGCTCTTTTCCTCTGGTTTGTAACCCTGGTGGCAACACGGATAAACCTGAAGAACAGTTCATTAGGTGAAATAAACCAGGTGCATGATTCCACCTGCTATGAGCCAGTGGGCCAGAGCCTGAGAAAATGGGGACGTGTGACCCAGGACATGCATCCTTCAAACCTATGAGCTAATTAAACTTGTCCTTATAAAATATCCAGTACCACTTTTTTTAAAACTTCCAGTATCCTATATTAGTAATAGAAAATTGACTGACAGATGTTAACATTTATAATCTGACAACTTTTTCTTCCTTGAGTTTTAACCATGTCCAGAGATGGCTTTGTCCCCACTCTCTGAGGGTAAGAGGTGACAAATGTGTCTTCCTGTTTTGTAATGTGACTACAAGGCTATCATCCCTCCATCTTAAGAACCCCTATGCCGTAAAGCCCAGGCCATAAGGGGACTGGATCTCTTACACCATTTTGTGGTGATAACAAGCATGTTGGAGAGCTGAGCATCTGGCTATCTGTACCTTCTCACTTTTGTCACCATATTTGGTGACTTCAACACTTGTATAAATAGAAGCTTCCTGCGTCTACACTCTTCCTTCCTACTTTATTATGCCTGCAAATCCTCTTTCCCAGCATTTCAGCGGGGAGACCGACCATGGCTGAATTCTAGACTGGATCAGTATCAATAACAGCATTTTCTTCACCATCATCCTGAGCATCCCATTCTCTCACCACATCTGTTTTCCAGGGCTCTTCCTCTGGAATAACACTATAAAAATGTCCACTACACATAATGGGTGGTGAGCATAAAAGAAAAACTGTTAAAACATCTGGTGTGGCTGTAGGGAAAACATTACGACTGCACACTCAAGATGCAAAAGTGAAATTCTAACCACATGGTTGAACTGACTAACCCAACAGCAGATTGAGCCCTAGTTCCTTCTGCCTGTGAAGTAGCACAACACAGCCCCGGAACTCTACCCATGCTGCTGACTCGGTTTTCATTTTGTGTTTTCTTTTAATACCACTATTACATAATACATACATTTATAGGGCACGATGTGACTTTTTTGATACACATATACATTATATAATCCAAGCAAAGAAAATTAGCACACCCTTCACCTCTAGCGTTTACCAAACCATTGTGGTAAGAACATTAAAAGTCTTGCCTTGCCGGGCATGGTGGCTCATGCCTGTAATCCCAGTACTCGGGAGGCAGAGGCAGGAGGGTTGCTGTGATGTGAGTTCGAGGCTGAGCTCAGGGCCAGCCTGAACCACAAAGCGAGACCCTGTCTCAAAAAATCTAAAAAAAAAAAAAAAATGAACGGAAAAAAGTCTTGCCTTCAGGGGCTGGGGATTTAGCTCAGTGGTTCTGATGCCCAACTTGTAAGTGCAAGGACCCAGGTTTGATCCCCAGAAACCACATACAACATTGTTGGGCATGGTGGCTCACACTCGCCAGCAATCAGAACCTCCTACCACAGTGCGAAGCATGGTAGCTCACACCTGCAATCCCAGCACTTGGGAGGCAGAAGCAGGAAAATTGCTCTGAGTGCAAGGCTGAGTTCAAGGCCATCCTGAACTACAAAAAAAGCGAGACCCTGTCTCAAAAAATAGATAAATAAAAAAAGGTCTTGCTTTCTAGCTATTTTAAACTTTTCAATACAGTTACTACTGTAGTCATTCTGCTGTGCACTAGAACACTCATATATTCCTCTTGTCCAATTGTAACTTTGTACCTGTGGATCAGTCTTTCCCTCTCTCTCCTCTTCCTTCTTCTTTCCAGTCTTGTATAAATACTCTCAACCCTCAACTTCTGGAAGACCAGCTTTTTTAGAGTCCATATATTTGGAAATCACCAAGATTTGCCTTTCTGTACCTGGTTTATTTCACTTAATGAACTGTTCTTCAGGTTTATCGATGTTGCCACCAAGGACAGAGTTGGTAGGCAGTTGAACAACAGTACCACACTGTGTGTATATGCACATTTTCTTTCCATTCATCCATTTGTGAGCATCCGTATCTTGGCTATTGTGAATGGAGCTTCAGAAAACATTGAAACAGAGATAGCTCTTCAAATTCTTATTTTTTACTTTGGATAGTGTCTTAGCCATTATCTGTTACTCTGACAAAACGCCTGAGGGTGTGCACTTTATAAAGAAAAGAGATTTATTTATTTCACAGTTTTGAAGGCTGCAAGTCCTAAACTGATCATTCCATCTTCTTGCTTTGAATTACATGTGGTGGATGGCTTTAGGTTGCCAAGGCATGGCAGAGGAAGCCGCAATGGGGAGGGCCTGGCCTTGTTTTGTTTATAATACATAGTCATTCTCATGGAAACTAACCTGGAGAAGTGCATCGTTCACCTGGAAGGGCTCAGCCATTCACCTAATTACCTCCTACAAGGTCACTCCCACCTCTTAAAGTCCCTGCCCCAACATAGCCAGGGGAAACCAAATCTCCAGTGTGTAGCATCTAGGGTACAATGAACAGTGCTGCTCCATTGCGGTGGGCAGTTCACCGGGATTTATAAACTCAGCCTCAGTAAAGGATTAAAGGAGTCAAGCTTAGAAAGGAAGAGTTCACTGGAAAAGCAGCATAAAGGAAGAAGCAGATGGCTTCCCAGATAAAGACCAGAGTTGGGGACTCTGAAAAGATGGAAGACTAGTAGATTCTTTGTTTCCTAGTGGCTTTTATAGGAGATTAAGGATCTTTTCTTCTCCCTGGAACTTGCCACAACTCAGTTGACTTTGGGACACCTCTGTCTACATCCTCTCTTCCAGTGGTCTCCCTGAAGCTTCTTTCTGTTTGTTTGCTTGTCTTTGACATAGTGTACAGAGCCTCATCTTTGGGGCAGTCAGCTAGTTGGTAAGGAGTCCCCTCCTTTGTGGTTGGCTTAGAGTTAGAAAGGAGGGGTGTAGATGTCTGTTGTACTGTACAATTATATGATGAATATAGTGACCTAAAGTGGATAATATAGTGACTCTAGAATGAATATATATATAGTGCATGAGTGTGAGTACATGTTCTTTTTAGTTAAGATTAGCCACAAGGCCTAATTTGGTCCTGATTCTTTCTTTCTTTCTTTCTTTCTTTCTTTCTTTCTTTCTTTCTTTCTTTCTTTTTTTTTCTGAGACAAGGTCTCACTTTTGTTGTTCAGGCTGGCCCTGAGCTCAGCCTCGAACTCACAGCAATCCTCCTGCCTCTGCCTCCCAAGTGCTAGGATTACAGGTGTGAGCCACCACCCCTGGTACTGTGGAATGTAGTTCTGATTGCTCATGAGTGTGAGTCTCTATACCCAGCATTGTTGTACATTACCAGAGATCAAACCTGGCACTTGCAAGGCAGGTACCAGAGCCACTGAGCTAAAAGCCCTGGCCCCGATTCTATTTTCTTGTCTGCAGACTCCGTCCCCTACAAGGAATCTTTGGGAAACAAATCATATCCTAATAACAGTAAGTACAGACTCAAGAGTCAGGTAGCTGGATCATAGAGCAGTTCCATTTTTAAATTTTGAGTGACTTTTATACTGTTTTTGCTAATGACTGTACCTATTCATGAAGCTTTGTATATTCTAGTTAATTTTTTGTGTCATCTATTTAGTACAATGAGAAGTTGGACTTTTAAAAGTTCATTTTGATTAGTACCTATTTGCAATTTACATAGTGGATGAGAACAGCTGTTCATATCATGGTTATCAGAAAGCAGAAAGACAAGGGAAGAGCAAGGTGAGAGATATACTCTTCCAGGTCAAAGCCATGTTGACCCACCTCTTCACCAAACCCCACCTCCTCATGATAGCCTACTAGTGCCCAGGGGTCCAGCCCACTTCCAAAAGCCCCACCTATGGGAGAATAAGGGTCTTGGGAGACATTTGTATGTAAACCTTCTCTATTATTAGTTTTACTGCAGAAAAGAATCTCTGCTCAAGTTTAAGACCATGTAGGGTGTATCTTTGAAAGACTTGAATACTTCCAGAAAACCAGTACCAAGCAAATATGTGCACTCTGTGGGCTGGCAATTTTTATCACATGTCAAATTTGCACCTGGCTGGCCCCTGGCTGCAGGGGAAGGTCACTCTGCTCGAGGCCAAAGAGTGGTCAGACAGGAGCTCAGTTCAATCTGGGGAGAAACATCTCCACCATAGATCTCTGGAATTAGGTCAGAGTGAGAGAACTAGATTGTGAGTTGTTACATAATCACAAAGAAAGACGGACAGATTTCTCAAAGGAAGAACAGATTTCGAACCTGACAAAAATAGCAACCGATAACAAATATGTCAATTTTGATTTCCTGGGAAATATTGTCCTTTTTATCTGGTGTTTGTTGCGTCCTCACAAACACACACCTGAAAACATTTATAACAGGAAATTTTTAGAGTACTCCAAACAATGCAAAAGTGAATACATTCTATTTTTGAATTCTTACACCTAGCTGCAATAGGAAAAAGCTTTCATGTTAATCAGCAGGAATGTTCCAGATTCAAGAAGCAATTCAATTTCCTTTTATATAGACTGCTTTTTATAGCACACACCTTACTATTTACGTAGGCTATGAGAACAGCAGTCAGCACCCGGCCTGAGGGCACCCCCGCAGGCAGACAGTATGGAGCTCTATTAGGAGAGGAGGAAGTCTTAGGGTTAGTGGTGCTTAGCTACTGGTGGAAACAATACCACTGAACTTTGCATGGCCTCTTATCTTGCCTTTCTTTGGGTGAAGCGTTGGTCAGAATGTTGTTTATCAAAAACAACAACAACAACAACAACAAAAGCAACAAAAAAACAGTGTCTGGAGCCAGCTGACCATACAAGGATCGAGACTCTTGAAACTGTGAGGCAAAGTACACTTCTCCTCCTTTCCACTGCAGGTAGTGAGTGTTTTGTTCCAGTGACAATGAGAAAGTAAGACAGGAGCCGTATGCAAATACATGCAATCCGGATTCACAGAAGTGCTAAGATGTGGAAAGCTTCCTAGTGCAGGTCAAAGAACACAGAGACGACTCATCTCATGGGCAGCAGTATTTAAACTGGGCGTCGAAGGGGAGGGAGAGCTTTGATCTATGAAAATGGAATCAATGTGCAGGTTTCCAAGTCTAATAGAAGGATGACCACCCAAGTGTCAGGCCAGCCTCACTGGGGTAAAGACACTCACAGGGAACTGCCGATGGGACAGTGTGGGGGTTGGTAGCACTCCGACACTTCCGGTTAATGAAACCGGAAGGCCTGTGTGGGTGCTGAGGAGTGAAGTCCTAGGAGAGACATCGGTTTGCAGGGCCCCATCAGTGTGAATATTCGGGGTGTGAAGGAAAGAGGCTTTGGGGCAATGTAATAAGAAGACTGCCTGAAGAAGTAGGTTCATAGAAGGAGCTGAAGGAATGAAGGGAGGCTAACAAACCAGGCTAAGACAGGGGAGGGGAGCGGCCTGGGAGGAGCTGAGAAAAGGTACGTCTCTGGGAATGGGGAGACCATAGGCTGTTCTGAGAGGGGAAGGTCAACAGAGCCGTGGATTTGGGACCGTACTTGGGTAAAGCTGGAGTGCAAATGACTGTGTAAGATTTAGTAAAGATGGGAAAGAGAGGCTAAGATGTCACTCTGAGGGAGACACTAGGGATTGTACAAGGTCTGAACAGGCCTGAGTGTATTTCACACAATGGAGACCGGGTAGATTGCTCTCCTCCTTACTCAAAGAAATCTTTTATAGAATGGAGTATTACTCTGCCATAAAAAATGATACGATTGAAGCATTTATACTCAAATGGATGTCCTCATAAGTGAAATAAATAGGTCACAGATGTGTAAATATCATATCTTTTCTCTGGTATGAGAAAGTGAAGATGTAAATGAATCCTAGTATATATAGTAGATGTTGTGAAATAGAAAATATTTAAAAGGAAATGGGGTATAGGGGTAAGTAAAGAGTGGAAAAATAATGTGATGGTAACAAAAAAGGAAAAGCCTATGTTTATAGGGGTGGGGGTTGTATGGTGGGTAGGAGAATGGGAAAATATGAGAATCCAGTCATGTCATATCATATACTGGTACAAATTTGCAATGCTGAAAGTGACTATGATATGTATATATAATGTACTGATAAAGATTTGAATAAAAAAGAAGTCTGGCACTTTTCCTTAAACCACTCCTGAAAGCACCTTTTACTCTCTCCCTTCATGCTCCTTTTTAGCATGTTTGTTAACTGTGCAGCCACTTCAAATACACGTGTAATTATCTGGACGTAATTATCTGGACATGTGGAGGAAAAAACACACTGCTGTTGTCCAGTCGACTTAACATTTCAGCTGAATTCTCAGACCATTACGTCACCCTCCTACAAGACTCAGCCTGTTTGTCTGCTGATCTCCTGCGAGATTTTCTACACCACCCTGTTCCTATCGTCTAACATCACCTTTTCCCAGTTCCCTGAGGCGCCAGCTGATAACTTTGCCTTACTGGCACATGATAAATCTGAAAAATAAGATAAATTCCCTCCACTTTCAACCTTGAATCCACCAAGCTAGCTGGAATGGTTCCTGCTTTACCTTCTCATTTATTTCCTGTTCTGGTGGATACTTCAAAGGCTGAGATGCACCTTGTGCATTTCTGTTTCAAAAACTGTTTTCAGTCCCATTCACTCTATATCCTCGGTTTCTCGGTGAGTCTGGCCACTCAGCTATCTCTGGCGTCTTAGTTTCTGCCCTTTGCTCCCCACAGCTGCTGCTGACTGTGCATCTGACGTCTCTGCGTGTGTGTCCTGGGGCATTGGAACACAGTAGAACTCTTGATCTCCATATTTTCTCACTTTTTCTTATCTTTTCTCACTCACCTTTCCTGTCTGTATATCTCGTAAACCAAACTAGAGACTGATATCATCCATCTTGCCAAGAGCTGCTTCATGTTCAATCCATCACCACAACTTCTCCCCTTTCTACTTCTCTCCCTTTTATTTTCTCTGCCTTGGGACTGCTCACATATGTCTCAGTCCGTGTGGGCTGCTACAACAAAGCACACAGACTGGGTGGCTTCTGTCCACCAGCATTTCTTTCTCACACTTGTAGGCTGGGAGTTCTAAGATCAAGGCACTGGTAGAACTGGTATCTAGTGAGAACCCACTTCTTGGTTTATAAACAATGTCTCTTCACTGTCTTTGCATAGTGTAAAGAAAAATGTCTCTTCCTCTCAGAGCACTAGCTCCATTCATGAAGTATCTTTCCTTATGAGCTTATCATCTCCCCCATCTTCTGATATTATCACACGGGTGCTTAGAAGTCCATCACATTCAGGCCACAGCTACATCCAAGCCTGGACTGTTGTGATGAGCCCTCCCACTCGTCTTGAATTTCTGTTTTGCTTCATCACAGTCCACTCGCAAGACACAGCCAAAGCCAGGGTGACAGGGTCAGTGATCAGGTAGTGCAGATAAGCTGTGAAGACTGGGCAGCTCACGAACGCGCCATCCTCTCGCTGGTCTCGCCTGCCCGCCCTGCCATGGCTGCTGTGAAGGGAACAGTCACATGTTACCTCTCATGTCTTGGTGCGTTCTCCTTGGCTGTCTCACTCTGGTTCCACCTTTGCTGAGTCATCCTAATACCACGCTGAGCATAACTACCTTTCTTTCCTCCTATTTCTGTTAAAATTTAGCTTTCTTATGGTTTATGTATTTGAGCTTTAAAACTGTCAAGAATGGGGTCCAATCTCACCCCCATCCTCATCACCACCACCACCACCATCCACATCTATCTAATTTTGAGCGTGTTTCTTAGCTCCATGTAGACTCTGTGTCTTACCCAGAACTGGTTCACAATGTTGACCCTACAGAGGTTTTAGGAAAAAAAAAAAAAAAAAAAGACCCTAGATATAATACCATCAGCTCACTGGCTACAGACTCTCCCTTTCATGTTTTACATTCTAACAGCGGAAGATACTAATTTATCCAGCAGGATCATTTTAAAATTGAAATAAACTTATCATCATCATCAATAGCTTTATTATTTTACAGTATTAAGGCTCAGACTCAAGGTTCAGATTGTGCTAGGTTAACACTGTCACTGAGGTTTCCTCCAACCTTGGGTCCACGGTTTTACAAAAACAGTTTCTTGGTCCTGCAATTCCAAAGTATAGAGGCGTCTGACTTTACATCCTGGAGAAGAGACATTTGAGAGGTTGAAAGACTGAGTGATGGAGAGCTGAGACTTCCTTTATCAAGAAAGGCTGCTTGCTTGTGAGTTACATATTGAAATTCTGCTTACTTTTTCTAAAAAAAAAGAAAAATCATGCTACATTTGGAAAGTCTGGGAACTGCTCCATTAATGCCAAAATAATATATCTTAGCAGTAGAAAAGTTAGGGCACGTGAGCAAATTTCTGGATGAAAGTGGTAGGAAATCATCTGTACATGACTTATTCCTCCAGTGTGTAGTGAATAACTTGTTCCTGATGTCCAGTAATATTAAATAGTGTACATTGTTTCAAATGCTGAACGTGGCACTTTTACTGTCTAAGTGAAGTTATTTCTAGGGTTGAGTTCTACCATAGTTTAAATGTCTAATATATCTCAAAGACATATGCCCTAGAAGTTTGGCTCCTGGAGCCATGGTGTGTGTGAAAGCAACAAAAGGCTAAGTCTGGAGTCTTTTGCGATTTAGGGTGGGATTTCAAAGGGAATGATGGGACTCCCGCCCCAGTGTCTCTTGCTTCCCAGCCTAGGATGCAGGTAAGAGTGCTCTGCCTCAGTGTTCCCACAACTGTGGCTTGGATGGATCATAGACTGGAACCTCGAAAACTACGAGCCAAAATAAAACTTTTCTCTTCATTATTTCTGGCCTTTTGTTATAATGACAGAAAGCTGGCGAGCACAGACTCCCACCTAAGGATTCCAGTCAAGCAGTTTATTTCAAGTTGATACTAGGAGAAGTGGGAAGAGATATAGAAATGGAACAGAGTAGGGCTTAATCTTGTTGGAGACATCAGAGAGAAATGTCTAAAGAGATCCTTCCAGGCACAAAGAAACAGGCATATTCCTCCCTTGGCTCCTGACGCCCACCAACAGCCGCTTACACAGGTACAAGCTGTTTGATCTGTTACTTGGTTGGAGATCAAGAAACAGCGTCCATGTGCGCAGGTGCAGTGGGTTCAAGCCGGATGGACGGAGACGGCCTGGGGCAGGGCAGGGCCGATCCCTGTGAAATGCTGGGAAGGTGGCTGCTGCCTTTGATCACCACACACGTGGAGTGAGGACAGGGTGATGCTCATGCATGGGCCCTGGAAGTGGACAGATTAGAGTGGACTCCTCCTGTGGACACCAGCAACATGACAGTGAGCCATCCATGGGACTGCTCCCTATGTGGTAAGAGTGATAGCCTCGGCATTCTCCGGAGACCGAAATGAGAAGGGGTTTGTAAAATCCCTCGTGTTCTGATGTCACACAGCTATTCAGTCAGCATTAGGCATTAACTACCAGGGGAAGTGCTGCATCTTAAGATGTATTACTTTTCAGATTCTTTAGGTAACTCCATTTGTTTTTGAAAGTGGATAAACTGACTCCCACTAGGTTAGCATGAGAGGTTGATGGGATTGCTTTACACACTGGCTACTTTTATCTTTGTATTTTTCAAGTATGTCATATCACATAGTGGTTTTTTTTTTTTTTAATTTCCTTACAGATTAGCAAAGTTCCTTGGTGATTTGAAAATGCCTTTTGTCATGTGCCTGTTTACATTTCTTGCCTATTTGTATGCTTAAGTTGTATTTTTCTTAGCTTGAAGAACTTCTTTATTTCATTTGAATACTGGTCCTTTGCTATCATGTGTTGCTATCATACATATACGTACATATTTGTAGTTTAGGCTGGTCCCAAACTCCACTACGTGGCCCAGGCCAGCCTTGAACTCACAGAAATCCTCATGCCTCTGTCTCTCAAGTGCTGGAATTACAGGCACGAGTTACCCAGCCCTGCATTGCTGGGGATTGAACTTGTGACCTTGTGCTTGCCAGGCAGATGCCAGAACCACTGAGCTAAATCCCTAGCCCCTGTTACAAATATTGAAATATTATCTCCACTTTAATGCCATGTCTCTTTCATTTTTTAAACTGATGAAAGAAATAAATCCATTTTTATAAATAACTCAACTTGCCAACATCTTTCTTTATACTTATTGGCCATCCTATATTTTTCAAAAAATCTTGATGGCAATATTGTAAAGACACTCTGCTATGCTATATTGCAGAACTTTATTATTTAATTATTTCATATTTTATGTTTTGAGCCAGCATGAAACTACAATTTTTAAATGATAAATTTTTTAAATGATAAATGAGCTATGGGTCATTTTTTTAAAAATCTATGCAGATAGCAGTTTGGCTCATCAAATTGCCAAATGACTTATACCTTATTGATTTGGATTTTATCTTCACAGTAAGTCAAATGTTTACATGTCTGTCTCTGCTTTCTCTCATACCTGTGCCTTCTCCCATTTTCTGTTTGATTCTCCTCATGTAAATTTTCATACTGTCTTAATTAATATAGATCTATCATATATCTTGTTAGTTGAGGAAAGCTTTTCTGATCTGTTATTCTTCTTTGATATTTTCTTGGCTATTCCTGACACTTTACATTCATACACAGTGTAGAATCAGCTTGGTGACTTCTATGCAAATTACTTGTTGATACTTTAACTTGGATGCTGTTGAATCTGGATGATTTGAATCGACACTGGCTTTTACATATTCTCGAGTCTTTATATCATGAGTATAATATAGTACTCCATGTAAGTAAGGTATGGTCCTAATGCTTTAAAAAAATTTGTTTTATTGTTTTTTTTGAGACAAGGTCTCACTTTGTAGTTCAGGCTGGCCCCAAACTCACCCTGTAGCCCAGGAAAGCCTCAAACTCAGAGCAGTCCTCTTGCCTCTGCCTCTTGAGTGCTGGGATTACCGGCATGAGCCACCATGCCTGACATCGTTGTATGTAGTTACCCGGGATCGAACTAAGGAACTTGCGCTTGCCATGCAGGCTCCAGAACCATTGAGCTAAATCCCTGGCCCTGTCCTAATGCTTGCAGTTTGCTGTGACATAGCCTTGCTTCATTAGATCTATTTGTGAGTGTACTGTTGTTTATAAAGCTGTTGCCAACTTTGTGTTAAGATGTAGTTATATAACAATATTTGTCTATTTATTGACCTTCTATTTAATGTCCTTGCTAAATACACTTATAGTTCTTAATAATTTATCTGTAGATATACTTCCATTTCTTCCACACCCAAACCCATCATTTGCAAATAATTGTTCTTCTTTGCTTGGAGGTGGTGGAATGTCAACAGCGGCATTATTCTGCTCACTCTGTGCACTTCTGAGGGCCTCTTGGTCATTATTTACTTGTTAGAGCACCCCTGGCACTGCTGTGTGTGGTAGAGAGCAGAGGCCCTCACCAGCCAGGGCCGCAGACTGCAGAGCTGCACCGACTTCCTCCAGCTTTGTCTCTGCTCCACTGGACCTGGGTTGGTGGACGTGGCATTTAGGGAACCTGCATCTTAGTGAGGCACTCAGAGGCCGGAGGCCACAGATGTTCACACTGCAGCAAACTCGAAGGGGAGAAATGTCCCTCCATTATGCACTTGGTTCCAAGGATCTTGTTTGTTGCCTTGGTTTCCTCCGCTGCCTGTGGAACCCGGCTCTACCTCTGCTTCTCTACCCGGTGTCCTCCACTGTTCCTGTCCTCACAACCAGCCTCTGACCCAGTGTCCCCTCCGTTCTGTGCTCCTGGCCTTGACTCTGTCTAGTGGCACCACTGAAAGCTGCTGCTCCCTTGTCTCTGCCTCTCCCAGCTCCTGTTTCTGCTCCTTCCCCTCTGATACTTTTTAAAAATCTTTTTATCTCAAGTCGTACATACGACTTAAGTTTCTGCCCTTGGCTTTCATGTCTCATGGACCTGCAAAATCTTGCTGATATATACAATAAAAATTTATTTTTCAGGGATCCTAAATGGTACTAATTAAAATATGGGTTTCTCAAAATATCTAACAAATGTCTCAGCAGCAAATATTGTAATTCAAATTTTATTAAATTAATGTATGCTTATGACCAGCGCTAGATTTTACTGAGATATAAATTTTCATGTCAAATTTCCCTGAGTACTAATTATAGGAAGGATCATCTTTTAAAGTGCCATCATTATAAAACATTTATATTTTTCTAGATATCTGGATTTTACAAAAGCAGAGTATCTTCACATTGCCTAGAAAAAATAGCTGATGCCCGTAATGTAAAGGAGGAAGAGTTTATTTTGACTCACACCTTGTGAGACTTCAAGCCATACTGGGCTGACTCCAAGGCAGGGCGGCATGGCAGAGTGAGGATGGAGAGGAGAAACAGTCCCCGGCATAGCAGACAGGCAGCAGCGAGCTCTCAAGGCAGGATCTGTTTCTTCATCTAGCCACGTGGCCACGCCCACAGTGACCCCCCTCTTCCTGCGAGGCTTCATCTCCTAGCCTCATATGCAGATGTAAACCCATCAGGGGAATGACCCAGTGTCAATAGCCACAATCCAGTCCCCTCTCCAAAGCCCCAACTACGAACGCATGAGGCTTTGGGAGAACTTTGAGATATCAACGCAACAACTGTGTGGCTGTGAACAATCCCTTTCCGTGGTGATAAAGCAAGAGAGGTATCTCAGACAACTGAGCAAACACACGGTGAGCCCACAGCCCAGGATGGCAGAGCGGGCAGGATGCCAGGGGGAGGTAGGCGGCTCTGAAGTGGAAGCAAACACATGACCTCCATGGCACTATCAGCAACTTAAATTTTAGTTTCGATCCATTTGATGATTTTTAAAGTGGGATTTTAAAACTTAATGCATGTATAAAATGGATGCACTTTGAAAGTATACTTTTGAGTGAAATAAATCTAACATATGTAAATGTAAATGTCACTCTGGTGTAAAAACTGAAAGTGTAATTTAATTAAAGTCCAAAAGGTATAATACATATTGTGAAGGAGGAAGAAATTGTTCAAAATTATAGCAAATGTGAGAAACTTTGTTAATAATTCAAATGTTTTATGCAACAAAAATATAGTATTAGTAGAAAATGAGTTAAAATACATTAGCAAATGGAAATATATTCTTTTAATATCATGATACATGGTGTATCTGGCATTGGTATTCTTTAACTATTTTTGTTGTGAAAAATTATTTTTTCATAGGACAGATTTTATATTTTATTATATTATTTATATAAATAAATATATTTATATAAATATTCATTTATTGTATTATATTATTTATATTTATTATATTATATTATTGTAATATACTTATATTACATTAAGATTCAAACAAAGTCCTAATAGGCTTAAAAATGCATGCTAGAATGCAGATAGATATACTGTTTTTAAGGGCCAGAGTGAACCCTTCAAAGAGGCCACAGAAGCAGGGAGAGGAATGCATTTAAAGGAGACAGGAGGAGGGAAACCCAGGGGGAAGGTCAAGTCAGGAGGGAGCTCAGAAGTCCCCTAGGGGGAGCTGCAGGGATGTGCCCTGGTGATTGCAGACAAAGACAGGAAATCCAATATCGGATCACTGTTGCCTGTCTGCTATGCTATGGACTGTTTTTTCCAATCTGGAAGCCAAATTAAGGAGTGTTAACAAGACAAATTATATACTGTGTGTGGGTCATAGTGATGCCATTTTGACTAAGGCCTCATGCTTCGGGACTGTGTATAGTATTCTATTCAGCTATGTTCCCTGTGGGTCTCTTCTCTTCTCCTCTCCTATTCATATCTGCCTCCACTTTTCCTTAGTTTTATTACAAAATATTTTACTAAGGAAAAGGTCCAGGTTTGATTTGCAATTCCACCTGCATCCACTAGATGGAAGTAAAGTATGCGATTTTTATTTTTTCATACAGTGGCAAAATATTTTGGATAAAAATATCTGCTTGCATTCATCATAGTTACCTGGTAATGAAAGAGAGAGTTTTTTATTTTATAGTCTAGAAATATCAAAAGTCAAAAAGAGAAGCTAAAATAATGGCGATGTCTACATTGCATTTGCAAGTAACAACTCGTTCCATGCAGTTTAAATGTACGTATAGATACATTTTGTGCTTAATAGGACCCAGAACAACATTGTGTAGCTTGATGACTTATTTTATGTACCATTAGATCATTAGCAATTTTATATGTATATATTATTTCAATTCCCATATACTAATTGTACATGTTTATAGGATACAGTGTGACAATTTAATACATGAATATTACATGTGAACATCAAAGCAGAGCAATTAGCACTTCCATATCCTTAAGCATTTATTATTATTATTAGTTATTGTTGTTGTTGTTTCATGCTGGGAATGATCAAGCTCCTCTCTCCTAGTTCTTTATAAAATATTCAATATGTTGTTTATAATTCACTCTGTTGTAAAATTTTAATGGAAAATTATGATTGTGCATTGTTTACACATCTTTATCTCTCCCTATCAGTATAGACAAAGCTATTATAAGTCAGCAAGAATAAGTAGACAGGCACATACTTGCCCACATGTCTGGTCCTGTGAAAGATGTACTCATAGAATTTTCTTCATGGTCAAAAGAATTGAACATTTTTAGCCAGATATGGCGGCACATGTCTGTAGTGTCAGCATTTGGGTGGTGGAGGCAGGACTGCAATTTTGAATCCAGGTTGGGCAATTTAGAGATTTAATGAAGTCTTATCTCATTTTATTAAAAAAATGTGTGCATGCATACATGTGTGCATGCATGCATGCGTATGTGTGTGCTTGTGTGTGTGTGTTTGTGTGGTTGTCCGGGGATGAAGCCCTGGGTGAAGGCCCTGGATGAAAACCACAGAACTGAACAGAAAGGCTTTTTTAAGACTCTAAATCTGCTCCGTGAATACTTCAGTGTGGGCTCAGCTCAGACACGGTGGTCACACTTGTATCTGTGCAGGCCCCCACTGTCACCGGCCACACTGACATTCCCTTTCACACTGAAGCACTAATGTCCTCATGGATTTACTTCCAAAAGTGGAAACTTTGAGCAGATTGGGCATATTCCTGGATGGAGGAAAATGTACGAGCAAACTGATTTTTCTTGATTATTCATCAATATGATTTAAAAAAAAAAAAAAGAAAAAAGAATGGTCAGCAGATGGCGCCCTTAGGATTAAAATAAGTAAGGAAATGATGTTATTTGCTGCTTGTTATTTTTGTATTATGTTTGCAATATATAATAAATGCATTCATCTTGATGCACTGGCATGTATATTTCTCACATCTTGATCCTTTTTGATTTCACTTGCCTCTCCCCTCCTTCCTGTTTCCCCTACCTTAAGTTCCCTTTCCCATCTCTGTCTAGACTATCTCCATCTCCTGTCATTCATCCTCTATTTTGCTCTTAAGTTATTTATACTTTGGGTTTCTCATAAAAGAGAGATTACATGACACCTAAGCTTCCATGTCCGATATATCTCACTTAGCATTATAAGCTCAAAGGAGGGGGGGTCAATTTCCCTACAAATTTGCCATGATTTCCTTCTAAGCAACATTTGATTTGCATGTGCATATTTTTAAGGAAGTTGAAAAGTACAGATGCTCAGAATGACAAAGGTCATTTCCAGCGGCTTCTGGGAGTCCATGTAGAGGTGGAAAGTTGAGCCCTTGTGTGTGTGGCTCTTATGTCTACCAGTGACCTGAGCAATCGCAGCCTTTTTCTGGTGAGGATCTAAGAACTGCCATGAACGAAGTCCTCCCTGCTGGCCAGGCTCTGGGACCTCCCCTCCGGCCTTCTCTCTCCTGGGGGCCACTGCACTCTCCCACCATGACTCAGAAGCTTAAACTCATACCAAACTGAAATCTGACATGGTGGCCAAGTTTCCCTTCCTAAAGGTGTGTTGGGACCTGATGAAGCAAACCCAGGCTTCTTGGTCTAGGTAAACCCAGTACAGGAGGGCTGTACAGTGTGTCACTTTAGTTTTCTAAAATTAAATTCATTGGAAATGTTGTCACTAATCCAAATGGATGGGGTTGCCATGGCAACAAGTCACCTATCAGGGGCACTTGAGAGCCCCCGTCCATCCTCTCCCTGCCATGACTGACCCAGTGTGAGGGGGTTGGGTGGGCATCACTGTGTCTCTTGACTACAGTGCCAAGGGATGGAGTGTGCACAGTGTGATTTTCCGGTTGTGTTGTATTGTATCTTGGGATGTTCTCCTGCCCCGAGATAAGCCTCCATACCGCAGGCATGGGGACCATCTGGCCCGTCTTGCTCAGCTGGCCCAGGCTTGGGCTTTTCTCTCATTTCTATCATCATTACTTGTATATCCTGGTTCTGTACGATGGTGATATCCTAAGAATTATTTGCTGGTTTTTTAAAACTATGTCCCTTTGGGGCCGGGGATTTAGCTCAGTGGTTCCAGCGCCTGCCTTACAAGCACAAGGGCTCGGTTCGATCCCTGGTAACCACATACAACAATGCTGGGCATGGAGACTCACGCCCATCAGCAACCAGTACCACATACCACAGTGCCGGGCGTGGTGGCTCACGCCTGTAATCCCAGCACTTAGGAGGCAGAGGCAGGAGGATTGCTGTGAGTTCGAGGCTGCGCTCAGGGCCAGCCTGAACTACAGCTTTTGACCCTGTCTCAAAAAACAAAACAAAACAAAACAAAACAAAACAAAAACCCTCTGTCCCTTTGTTTCTCATCAGAAATATTTTCCTTTTAACTACACAGGAAAAAAGGAGAAATCAAGATAACTGTAAAAGGCAGAGATATTCTTTCAAATACTATTTGTGATTATTAGTCAATGTCCTCCATCTACATTTTATGACAAGAAAATTGCCTTCGGGAAGGAATAATCTAGCGACTCTGAGGTCCATTTTCTTTTTTCCTAGGATTTGTGTCACAAAAAGCCTAAATGTTTTTAAGGGACAAACAGTAAAGTGAGTCCTGCAAAGAAGAATTAGAGAGTGGATAGTGGCCCCATTTTCTTTGCTCTTTGGAAAGCGTTGGCTGAAGTTAAGGTACAATCTCTCAGACTCTTCTAGCTTAAGGTAAATTTTCCTGCAATCACCCTGGAATCTTCCTTTTCTATTTGTCCCAGCAAGGGACCAGTGGTAAAGACAAAAAAGGCACAGTGTGCATTTCGGTCCACACAAGGACAAGTAATTCCACTTGAAAGAACATCAGCAGAGAGGGTAGATACTTTGTATGCCAGATTCATTTGAAAAAAATATTGTATGTGTTTATTTTGTGTAAGAACTATCCCAGATTTGGTGATTTAAAGTGTGCATGGCTGCACTCCCCAAAATGCCGTCTGGAAGAATCTGCCTTCTCTCTGTCCTTTTCAGTCTCTGCGGCCATCAAGTGTTTCTCGATTTATGGCATCTAAATCCAGTTGCTACTCCAATCGTACATAGTCCCTTGCTTTTCTCAGTCTTGTCTTCTATTTGTTTCGAGGGTGTGAGATTTAGACATCACTCAGAAAATCTGAGATGATTTTTACCTTGAGATCTTTAATTGAATAACATTTTAAAATAAGTTCATATTGACTGTTTTCAGGGATAAGGTACCACATACTTTAGAGGGCGCTATTCAATCGTTATACATTAAGTATGTATAAGTTTCCAAAATGTCATAATATCTCATTTAAAGACATGAAAGGCTTCATATCTTTTATTTTACCTCCCCTGAAGATTGCAGAGGTACAGTCCACGTACTGTTCTCCATAGTGAGCCTATATGATCAGATAATGATTGCATGATGAAAGTTCAAAGACCACATTCAAGATCACTTGTTACTATGATATTTAGGTGAAAGAAACATTAATCAGTCATTTGTTTTCATGACCATATTTTCATAAACCTGTAGAAACCAAAGTTTCAGTGGTTGTTAAGCCCTAGTAAGGGCTTGTGTGGAGCTTTACCTTGGAGTACAAGATGATCAAGTGCCGTTCTAGAGCAGCCTGAGAGATACTGAGCAGAACGCCATAACAAATGTCAGCAGGATGAACAAAATTTAAAGTGAATTTTAGTAGAAGGTCTCCTTAGCAGAGTGCTTTTGATCTTGAACTCCATTAATGCCCATCTCATTAAATTAATTTTTTAGTTATTGCATATTTACTTAATTATACAATGTAGTACAAAGCTTTTTGTTCTAGTCTGCATTCTTTTCAAGCTTTTATCTCCTTTTACTTAGATGGCCAAAATAAACTTCTTAACGCTTTTTTTGTGTTTAATTTTGTTGTACTCTTCATGCCTTCCTATTTATTCTGCATGCTAAATTCCTATTAATTAACCTAATACAGTGTGAGATTATTATTTTCTTATTTGTGGATCTGTTTAATTTCTGCTACCTCTATTTCCTCATTTGCTATGTTCTGCAGACTATTAAATTCCTGGTTTCTGTTTCTAGTTTTCACGGATGTCCTCTGTTGGAGGCCACTGGGGGCCACCTATCTATCTGTCTGTCTATCTATCTATCTATCTATCATCATCATCATCATCATCATGTATCTATCATCTATCATTTATCTATCTATCTATCATCTGTCTATCTATCTATACACATGCACATACACACACACACTCTGAGAATATTTTGGGTTCTATGAAGCAGTGATATCAAATGGCATGAGTTATTCATTCAATGGTTTGTATTACACTGTGGCTTATAGTGATACTTCTGCCATTTTGAGAGTAAACATCCTAACTGATGTGAGCTAATACTATTTACTTTCAAGCCCCTTGAAATATTTACCCCTGATTTTTCACCATAATCAGTGGGAAGACAAGGTGAGGCTCTTGTTCTATCCTTGCCAGGGTTAGCACAATACAAGTACTTACTGAATTTGTGACTAAGGGGTGTAATTTTACTTTAATAATCAAGACCACAGTGCTCTTGGGATGGGAGATTCTCACAGATTTTTTGGACAGGGTATGCAAATACTGAAGATAGGCAAATGTAAATTCCCCTATCATCATTTTTATCTGCCTGAACGTATGTTCTTTTGACAATAACAGATGGGGATAGACTGTTATAGAATTTGCGTGGTTGGGCTGCTACCTTTAAGTCCACCAGATTTCAGGTAGAAATGTAATTTTGTGACTATGTTAAGGAAGTAAAGAAAGGTTTAGTTTGACTTAGTTGTTAATAAAGTGCAACTTTTGATTGGCAAATATCTTCCAAGATAATACACTTTTATGGAGGGAAAAAATTGCTTTTCTTCCCCAGTGTGACCCTTAAAAATATTATCAGTAATAAAATAATCTCTATGTCTTCTGGGTATGATTCACCAAGGCAAGCAACTGTTGTAGAATTCAAGTGTATCAGGTCAAAGTTCTACTTTATTGAGTAGATTTACTATATATTAGGAACTGACTTAAGGCATGTGACTCACGCTAATGGGTATGGGCTCCCAAATTTATGAAGTTATCTTCTTATCAAGGAAATATGCGGGTACCCATATGGCTATCATTTGTAAAGGAGGGGTTTAATTGCAATTCATGAGAATTTGCCAGGAAGGGTTTCTGCTCTTTCTGAGAGCTGCCTGTGATCCTTTCAAATTGTTTATATGCTCACAGGTGCTTCTGTGAAATTTCATTCTCTTACTAAAGTGTTTCTTCCCCAGTGAAGGTCATTGTTCTGAGCTAGGTAGCATTCATCTGAAGGAATCCATATTTCTGGAGAAAATGAGCCAAGCAAACGTGGGATAAAACATATGGTGAAAGTTTAAATTAAGATACTACTACAATAAAAGATGGATTGCCATTAATCCTCCTCAAAATACTTCCTCTTGTTTTGAACATCAAGCATACATTTTTTGTTTTTTTAGGTAATAGAGATCAAATTCAAGGCTTTTGCACTAGCTTTGTGTTTACATTTTAATTTGAGAACAGAGTTGTATGTGGTTACCTGTGGTGACCCGGGGATCAAATCTGGGACCTTGTGCTGGCAACACAGGCACTGGAACCACTGAGCTAAATCCCTCGCCCTTGACCATCATTCTTTATCACAGCTTCTACTTGCTGTTAGCCTTTTCAATCCTATCAAAGACAGTATTTTCATTGACATAAAGTGTATGAACTGGTATTTTCCTCCTTACTGTTGGAAGAATGTAGTTTCTTTTTCTCTCTCTCTCTTTTTTTTTCTTTCTGGTGTAGGGGATCAAACTCAGAACCTTATGCTTGTGAGGCAGATGCTGGAACCACTGAGCTAAATCTGTGGTTCAGAATAGTTTAGTTTCAGATATTCAGGGTAAAGTCTAATTTTTATAAAAGCATTAATTTGAAATGGTTTTAAAAATTATACAGTCTAAAAGGTTTTTGTTTTTGTTTTGTTGTTGTTGAGACAGGGTCTCGCTTTGTAGGTCAGGCTGGCCCTGAGCTCAGCCTTGAACTCACAGCAATCCTCCTGCCTTTGCACTTGTACCTGGGCCCTTGCGCTTGCAGGAGGGCAGGCTCCTGAACCACTGAGCTGAATCCCAGGCCTCCAAAAAGTTTTATAACAGGAAACTGTAGTTTCCTATGTATCCTCTCATGCCTTCTTTCAGGAGAAAGCCAATTTCAACAATTTTATCTGCTTCCCTTTTTAAAATTTCTACAAAGAAGAGCCTATTAGCTATTCCTTCATCCTCTTCCAGTTACATCTTTATTTATTAGCAGCTTTTAAAACAACTTTAAATTGTACATTTATTTACATGCATTAACATTTTCTTTAAATGTAAATGGTATTTAAAACATTAATATATACATTCATATCAGTGTGAATCCTGAGATGCATATAGTAAAAGTACCACATGAAATTGATCTTTTTGGCTATTTTTAAGTCTACAGCTCATTAGTACTGAGCTTGTTCTCATAGTTGTGGAACTACCACTATTCTCTGTCCTCAGAGCTTTTCATCCTCTCAAAGTAGACTTTGCACTCATAGTTCTTAATTTAAAATTTTTTATTTTTATTTTTATTTTTTTTTGAGACAAGGTCTCGCTTTTGTAGCTCAGGCTGGCCCTGAGCTCACTATGTAGCTGAGCCAAGGCTCGAACTCCCAGCAATCCTCCTGCCTCTGCCTCCCAAGTGCTGGGATTACAGGCGTGAGCCACCACACTTGGCTAGTTCTTAATTTTTAATTTGATCGTTATCTACAAATTTCCTACCTGAACTGTGAACATCAGGAATAATCCTCCTGTGCTGCTTGGGAAAGGACTGGGATGAGGTGAAACGTCAAAAGTGCAAAACTGAGGGAGGATATTCTAAATTGGATCTAAACCATGCTCTGTGTTCTACCTACAAGAAAATCTCGCCATCGGGCCAGCCTAGATCGCTTGGCGGTGGTGGAACCTTTAGCTAGCGAGCCCAGTGGGCGGAGTCAGGTCCTGGGGGCGTGGCCTCGAAGAAGACCGAGACCCTGGCCCCTGAGTCTCTCTCTCTGGTTCCCATTTGACATGCTGTGAGCAGATCTCCTCCCTCCCCCTCTGATGTGCTGCCTCACGAGAGGCAGACATCGTGGGCTGGGCCACTGTAGACTGAAACCCGTATAACCGTCAGCTAAACACACTTCTCCTCCTGGTGAGGTGACTGGTTTCCCTGGGTGTTGTCATGGCACTGAGAAGTTAAGATCCCTTTATTGTTGTGCTCTGGTCGTCTCCCTAGCCCCGGATACTCATCAGTGTCCCTTCCCCACACTATACCCTCCCCCATCCTCTCAGCACAGTCCATACTGTCTTTAAAGTTAAATCAATATTTAATGTTTGTGTAATTACATGAAAGTATCGCTCTCATCTACACAACTTTGTTTACATAGCCCATTGCATTCAATGTCACCTTCCCCTTGGGCGACTGTGTTATTTATTTGATTGATGTTAGAGCTTATTGAGAACTATAGCCTTCAATGCACTCTGTTTGTTTCTCTCTTCTTGAAACGGGGCCGGACAACGACTTAGGAATGGAGCAGAAGAGCCATTCTGGGATTTTGAGGTGAGGTCATAGGAAGCTTTTCAGCTTCAACCCAGCTGCCTTGAGCTGAGGGAGGCTGATGCCAAGGCTGAATTATGGCTACACGGGAGATGGCTGCAGTGGGCGGTACACTGCTCAACTCTATACTCTAGAAGCTGTGTAGACAGGAAGACTCCAGAGGCACTGGTGGCTGTGCAGTGAGAAGTCCAGGGCAGTGTGGCAATGCCTGTTCATAGCAAGGGAAGATCTTGTTCTAGTACAATTTTGAAAATTAAAGACATTATTTAAATATAGTGTTAGCCCTAACATATTGGTTAGATACTAAATAAAAATCAAAGAATGGAATATTGTACACACTTAGAAAATGATTACTTTGAGGAGCTACGAAAATGACCCAATTTACCCAGATGATTGGGTAAGCAATCACTCTGACTCGAAGAGGGAAAAGCAGCCAGGCCCTCATCAGCCGAGGCTAAGCTAAGGAGTCTTTAACTTACACCTCCTGACTCAGAAAGAGAAGGGTCCAGCCTGTGCTCCGGCACCAAGTTTATAGACGGGGCTCAGTGCGCTCAGGGGCTCGTTTAACTTTACTAATCCCCTAACAAGTATGCACTTGCTGATGCTCATTTGCATCTTTATAGGGAAGAAGCCTCATAATAGAAGCAAAACTATATAGCAGTGCTTTTTTATTTAAAAAAATCTCTAAATAGTAACATGATTAAAATAGATTTAATTTAATGATCTAGGCATGTGGTCTCAGATCATCAATCTGTTTTTAAAAACTTAGTTTAAAATTTTTCCTTGAGGTTGAGAAGGTAGCTCAGTAGTAAAGCATATGCTTACAGTGTGAGGCCCTGAGTTCCACCCCAGCATGCACAGACACACTCATACACACTCACTCACACACTCGCATGCACTCACTTTCTGAATAAGAAGGACATCTGTTTGAGTAAAAAGGAACATTTATTCCAGATTTTTTAACTCACATACTAGGTTAAATTTTCTATGTAGAAGATGAATGTTTTGTAACAGACACTCAAGCTTTCTATATAGGCTGATCCTCCCAGAGCAACACAACATCTATTAGCGGAGAGAAGATCTGAATCTTGACTAGTTCATAATTCTCTTAAAGTTTCCCCCAGTCATTCACTCCCGCGGGGCTTTTGAACCACTCAGATATCGTTTAATCAGAAAAGTTCAATGTTGGCCCATTTTCCACAGGATTTTCATACAGGAAGACTTGCAAAGGAGAAAAGAGACATCTGAAATCTCACTATGAAGGGAAAGTATTCAAAGCAGATAAATAGGGCAGGTGGAGATCCCATCAAGTGCGCTGACATTGTTACTGTAGGTCCGCCAATCACGTCAAGTGATCCCTTTGCTTTGCCATGTTGTTTTCCAGTTCATTCACAGGAGTGAAAATGCATTTCACTGCTTGTCCTCAGCCAAGGTCTGTGAGGAAGCAGATGGGACAGATGAGCTGGAGTATTTCTGCTTATTCATGGAAGATTCAGCTTGGCTGTGAGGTTCCCTCAGCAAACCTTCTGAAGTCCATTCATTTCTCCACGTGTCGGGGAGACAAATGTGTTACAATTTCATATAACATGATCCTGTCCATCATCCTGCTAGCAGTCCTACTAACAAATGGGCCATTCACATTATCAGCATTAATTACTCTGCAAGAACTCAGGGTAAATTGGCAAAACACTGAAGTCTTCTCTCTACAACTCTCACGCATGTGTTTTTCAGTGGGGCTCCTGAACTGATAATTTAATACTTGGGAGCAATGATACAGTATTTGTGGATATCACATTTCATTTCTACTCAGAACATTTGCCAGAGGGCATGTTGACATCCCAGGCATGGTGAACACTACTCTGGCTGCTGTCAGGATGTAGGCACCTTCACAAGCTGACAGTGCTTTCTCCAATTTCCTCTTGGAGGTACTTGGAGGCCAGAGAATGAATCATCTATCAGCCTAAGGGCACGGTGCAGCACATTTTTGACTCCGGTATTCTGGAGTTCATACTCTACTTTCAGTAAGTGCATCAGGGGTGTACAGATGGCTTTAAAAAGCAAGAAAACCCTATTGATATCAAATCACATTTCCAGTAGCATGATTTCCTTCCAACTTGTTTTGCTATCATCCATACTTGGCCGGATGCGAATGCTATTTTGACCACAGTTAAGTCGCTCTTAGCACTTCCTCCTTGAGTTTTCCCGCCACTTTGCTATCAAACACTCAGACTCATCTTCCTGAGAAAACTTGCATTTCAGTTCACTGTTTTCTCCAGCCCAAAAGTTGTCACCTAGGATGACCTTGAAGTGATTCATTTTGCATGGCCATCTAGTGCAGCTGCTCCCCTGGAGAGAGTTCTGAGACCCAGCTTCTGTAGGACAACGGTAACACGGCCTGCTACTAATGCCTGCCTACATTCTTACCGGGCTGTGTGCAGCTTTCTGGGCCAGGACATGGGTCTTTAGAGGCCTTGCTAAGTTTTTCAGAGGCCAAGTCATGGTCTGTACCCAACACTTAGTGCCAACACTATTTCTTTGGTGTGGTTTTCTTATTCTAATCCATAAGCTAGTGCATCACTTAAATATCATTGTTTATAAAGCAGTATGGTCTAGAAGTTAGTTAACAATTTCTTTTAACATTTTGGCCAATATCTTGGATGAGAAGTATTGTAAAATGTCAATTTGTAAAGATGATCGTTTTCTTGATATTTACTAAAAGTCTTACTAGGGTGAGGATGACCAAACTACATTGTAGAAGATGTTCAAGCAGTGCCTCAGACAGTTCCTGATAGCTCATTCTTTGTGATATTTGACTAGATTCAGATAATGTTTTGAGAGTGGTCTGATTCAAAAAGCGAAGGACATTTGAGAGATACAAATGAAAACAACTCTAAGAGTGACACTTCATTCCAGAAAGAATGGCTGCTCTCAAGAAATTGGCCAATAGTAAATGCTGGCAGGGCTGTCGGGAGAAAGGAACCCTTCTCCACTGTTGGTGGGAGTGAAGACTGGTTCAATCACTGTGGAAATCAGTGTGGAGGGAGATTCCTCAAAAAAGTAGGATTAGAGGTTCCATGTGACCCCACTACTCCCCTTCTGGGTATTCCCCAAAAGAATTTAAAGCATCATCCCATGATGATATATGTACAATCATGTTTATAGCAGCAGTTTGTAATAGGTAAACAGCCCAAATGCCCATCAACTGGTGACTAGATAAACAAGATGTAGCTGTTTTTTCTAAAATGGAGTAGTATTGTAGTTTATCACTAGAGACATTTATAGCTAAATGGATGCACCTTAAGGCCATACTCTTAAATGATATAAATACAATGCATGCGTAAATACAAAATAATATGAAATAGGAATAGAGGGTCCAAAAGAGAAAGGGAATTGAAGAGGAGGGTGAAGGAAAGAAAAGAAGGGAAGGAAAAATTAGAAAAGAAAGAAAAATGTAAAACATTTTTTGTAAATAGGGAGGGGTAGAGGTGTGAAGGGAGGGAAAGGCAATGGGAAAGAAGGAAAAAAAGATACATCACACACAGGTACAAATTCCCAATGATGAATGCGATGATAATGTACACCTAAAATGTACTGGTAAACTTAATAGGAAAACAAGATAAATAACATGGGTATATTTTCCATATCTAAAAATTATTAAACAGAAGCTATCACAAACCCACAGAAGAATAAATAAGGCCTAAAAATAGCTGTTTAATATGTAGCAAAATAGAAACAGATGAACCAACAGATAGAAAGCTATTTGATCTTACTCAGTGTTAGGAGTACAAACGGACTCAATCGTGAAATCAAGATCAATCAAGATTTACCTATGTTATCATTCAGGGTTGATGTGGATGGTAAGACATGCAATTCACACCAGAGAAAAAAATAATGTGGCCAGTGGAGAGGACAGTTTTTTTTTTTTTTTTTTTTGAGACAGGGTCTCACTTTGTGGTTCAGGCTGGCCCTGAGCTCAGCCTCAAACTCACATCACAGCTATCCTCCTGCCTCTGCCTCCCGAGTGCTGGGATTACAGGCGTGAGCCACCACGCCCGGCACTGTGCTATGTGGTATTGGTTGCTGCTGGGGTGAGTCTCTATGCCCAGTATGGTATGTGGTTACCGGGGATCGAACCTGGGTCCTTGCGCTTGCAAGACAGGCACCGGAACCACTGAGCTAACTCCCTGGCCTGGAGAGGACAGTTTTAGGGTCTTCACACAAATTGGAGTATACCTGGGCTTTCCCATTTACACTCACACAGACACACCCCACTGTGCAGGACAGGGGACTTGTTGGTGATTGAGTACATGACTAGATAGACAGGAAGCTACCTATCTATCTACAGGGCTTATTAAGTGAATCATGATAAATTTTCCCCCCATATATCTCCCTATTTAACTTTGAACGATGCCATAGGCCTGGCCCTTCCCAGCCCCTGTCAGTCACTACAAAGGCTGTGCATGGAGGAGTTCACCAGGTGGCCCCCACTTTGAACTTGGCCTTGGTCTACTGGCCCAGAGACATCATGCCCATTCTTAGCTGACAAATGGAGCTTGGCGGCCTCTGTGGTTAGATCCCGTGCCTCAAACTGTGGTGAACTCTTACCTGACCAACTCTTACCTGATGTGCAGGCAGCCAGCCTTGACCATCCACATGAAAGACAGGCTCCTGCTCTTTTGCTTCTCTACCTAGGAGTTTCTGGTCGGGTCTGGATGTCTTTCTTCTATTTCCCCAGGCTCAAAACACCATTTCAGTCCCTGCATCGCATTTCACAGTGTAGAATGTGGGCCCAGCTCCCCCACGAGGCTGACCACCCATCTCCATGTGGGTGCACCATCCCACTCTCTGCTCCTCCTGTTCTTGGCTGCCCTGGGTTGGGTCTACAGCTCACTTGTGGTTCTTTTCACTTTCCTTGTTGCTCTGTCCCACAGTGTGAACAGTGGGGAGTAAACTTCTCAAGCGCTGCTTTGCTCATTGAACAAAACCCTACTGACTCTACCCTCATTTTAATCAGTTGTCTGCTCCATCAGTGGGGGTGGGGTGGGGTGTGCCTGCCCCAGAGAAGTTCTTCCCGGACTCCACACTGGAAAGGAAGAGGCTTGTGAGCAGTGCGAGCGATCTGAGGAGCAGTTGTGCTTCTGGTGCAGCCACCCGGCCGTGTAATAGCTCAGTGGCAGAACAGGTGGCCTGGCTTGTCTCTCCCTTAAGAATTTATTCTATTTGATTGTTGTATTAGCGGTTGAACCAAGAGGCTCATGTATGCTAGGAATGTAGTCTACTCCCCATTCCTCTCAATTATATCTGTAGCTATTGTACCTCGTTTTTCTCCTTTTACTCCTCTGGACCTTAAGAGGAAATGAGAAATTGGTTCACACAGTAATATGTATAAGATTAATCACTCAGTGCGTTCCTCCACTACTAATTTTAAATTTGGTATTGGCAACTCTATCCTTCTTCAGAGATGCTTCTGTGGAAATAAAAGAGCATCTGAAACTCTGAGTGTGGCTTGACTTTTGATTTTGGAAAAGAAATCATCTCTAAAACATCCTTGGAGGCTGGGGATTTAGCTCAGTGGTTCCAGTGCCTGTCTTGCAAGCACAAGTGCCCGGGTTCAATCCTCCGGTAACCACATATAACAGTACTGGGCCTAGAGTCTCACACCCAGCAGCAATCAATACCACATACTACAGTGCCAGGTGTGGTGACTCAGGCCTATAATCCCAGCACTTGGGAAGCAGAGGCAAGAGGATTGTTGTGAGCTTGAGACTGAGCTCAGGGCCAGCCTGAACTACAAAGTGAGACCGTATCTCAAAACAAAATAATAATAATAAAACAAAATACCCTTGGAGATCTATAGACAGGGCTATTTCTATAAGAATCACTTGGAAGAGCTGTTGTCTTGAGGGATCTCTGTCCAGGACAGTTGAACTCTTTGTGGGGAGCCTGCAGTTTGAGGCCCCTGCCTTCAGCTGGAAGGGCTCGGTCTTCCTGGATGAGGGAACAGGCCATGGACCCCGAGTCCTCCAGGAGAGGAAGCTGATCCTCTCCCTAGCACAGGTACAACTCACCTTCCAGGCTTTCCTGTGTGCAGACACATCACTGCCTCCCTATCATGTAACACCTTTCAGGTGCCCTTGGCTTCTGACTTAGGTGATTTCTTTGGCACAGTCCTCCTGTCTCCCTAGATTGGTGACACCTGATGGCACTAATGTACTCAGCAGACACCAGAAAGAGGATGTGTAAACACGACCTCAGTCTAGCGTTGCTCTGGCCCGTCCCACTGGACACGCACAGCTCTCCAGCTACATAAACATCTCAAGGGCTTTGGTTTGTGCAGCTCCTTGCACCTCACCATTGCCCCGGACTGCTTCCAACCAGAATTCTCAGGTCACATCCCTGCAACTCGAGAAGAGCTAAGCAGATACGACCAACCTGTCATTTGAATGGCTGCTCCTGATTCCCCCGGGGGTCTAGCATTACACAGATGCCTATTGGGCCTAAAGCAGATGTTGCTCATAGTCTCCCGGGATGTTCCCTCCCCTTATCTAAGAGGCAGCAGAAAATCTTTTCTTTCTTACAGGCTGGTTTTATCTAACAATGTACAGATAGAGAGAAACAAAAGGTCAGTAGATTGATTCATTGCTGTTTCTATGTTTACCCTCTATCAAAACAGCTGTATTTTCTAACACATGTTTTTTCTTAGAATTGCTACATATAGCACAACTGTATTTCAGGCAGAACTACATGGTTTGTGTAAGTCTTTGTTGGTTGGTGATGGGTAACATTCCAACTGCTGCCTGTCCTTCCTGGGGAGGTACCAAACAGCTCATACAGTGTCCTCCTTAGCTACCAGGGCAAAAAAAGCTCAGTATACCTGCAGCCCTTGCAGGAAACCCCTTCAGAGATTCCTGGGAAAGTTACCTTTCTTTTAACTCAGTGGAGGAAAGAAAAGCCAAAAATCACAGTTGGCAAAGTACTAATCCAAACTCCTTACAAAATGCAAGCAATCTCCAACATTATGATTTCACTAAAATACTAGATGAGTGTTTTCTGGGCAACCCACCTCTGTCTGTGCTAGCCACTGAGGAAGTCTTACTGAGGAAGGGAAGACCTGATACAAAAGTGACTTATAAGGAAGAAAGGTATATTTTGGCTTATAATTCAGAGGTTTTTGTCCGTGATTACTTGGCCTTGTTGACTTTGGTCCATGGTAGGGGTGCATGCAGAGGAGGTCTGTCCACTGCCTGGTAACCAGGAGGTAAAGGACAAAGAAAGGGATAGAAAGAGGTCAGGGTACCCTACCTCTTTGACTGCACATCTTCAGTGAGCTTCTACCCCCAAAGATTGTACCACTGCTCTGCAGCTAAGCACCAAGCCTTTGGCACATGGGCCTATTGGGGCCAATCAGGTCCAAACCACAGAAACACTGGGGACCCTTCTCCCCTGAACTCTCTCAGTTTAAAGTTGGGGACACAAAAATGTAGCTTCCTGTTCGGCTCAGCATTTCACCAACTCCCACGAGAAGCTTCTGCACATTTTCCTGTGTCCTCATATTTAGTGCACCTGCCACAGCCTTTTCATCTAAACTTTCATGTCTGAATAAATATCCCCTATTGTTGACTATTCCCTTTCCTTTATTGCACCTGGCAAATGTACAAAATTTGCACTAATTACCAACTACCAAGTAATTGAAATGTACACTTTGTAAATGAGTGTTTTGTAAAATTCAAAGGGCCAATTCGTAGTGAGAATTTCTGGAAATCATAAAAGAAAAGAACTATTGATTGGGCTGTAATATTACTGGAACTGGAGGTGTTACTACTGGAACAGGTGGTAGGAGTTTTAAATATTTATAGAAATAAAGCAGCATCCTGCGTGATAAGACACGTTATAGCCTCAGAAGTTCTCTCCCTCATAGAGACAAGGAAGGAGAATACTGGAGTGACACCATCCTTTACTATTTTTTTTATTTTGAGACAGGGTCTCGCTTTGTGGTTGAGGCTGGCCCTGAGCTCAGCCTCCAACTCACATCACAGCAATCCTCCTGCCTCTGCCTCCTGAGTGCTGAGATTACAGCCTCACACCTGGCTCCTTTACTATTTTTTTATCAAAGCTCATATAATTTATCCAAATTGTTTGGATAGTTTTGGTTTATCAGCTATTATTTTTCAAATGGCTTGATATGGAGATAATATGCTAATGCACTAAGGAAGCATTCACTAGCCAACTATTTCATTTTAATATAACTCATGCAAAGCTTGTGTTGTTACGCCATTGGCAAATAAAACAGAAGGCATGTGGGTAGAAAAGTTTTTACGATAAAGGACAGATAAAAACAGAAAATGTATAGCTTTTGGATGAGATCAGGCATACTCAGGGTGGGATGGCTGTAGAATATAGCCATTTTTTTTTTTTTTGAGAGAGAGTCTTGTGTTGTAGTTCAGGCTGGCTCTGAGCTCAGCCTTGAGCTCACAGCAATCCTCCTGCCTATGCCTCCCAAGTGCTAGAATTATAGGCATGAGCCACCGTGCCTGGCATTGTGGTATGTGTTCTGATTGTTGGTGGACATGAGTCTCCACACCTAGCATTGTTGCACATGGTTACCAGGGATCAAACCCAGGTCCTTGCACTTGCAAATAGGCGCCAGAACCACTAAGCTAAATCCCTGGCCCCCTGCCTCACTCTTGTGCTTGTTGTCAGGGTGCAGAGACACTGTAGCAGGACTAAAGACCACTTTGGGGGTTTTCATGTTTTCCTTGAAGGGGAATGGGCTTCATTTCGTTAATTTATACTCAGCTTCTTTAAAAAGACGAATTAATTTTCAGTAGAAGTGAATACAATCATTTCCAGTAGTGCACAGCACTCTAGCTGGGAGACACTTCTAGTAGAGAATAGATTTGTGAGTAGTCATCTGCCAGTGAGCCCGAATTCCAGTTGTGTGCACACTGAGCCAGCTGCCTGTGGGCGCTCCAACACCGCTCACATGCGGAAGGTGGAAGGAGCTACTCTCACCGCGATGTGATCGCAACAGGAAAGATCAGACGGGCAGGATGAGCCACAACACCGTGTTTTAGTGTTAACTGAGTTCACAGACGTAGAGGATTTGTGAGGATATTATCCATCCTGCTACTCTGTCAAGCTCGCAGATATCTTCTAAAGTTGCATAAACAGCGTGCCTTAGTAAAAATGCATACAATTTTCTGGTAAGAAACATCCTGGCCTTGTTCTCCCCTGGCACATTGGAGTCCATCTCTTCATCCTTGAATGGCTTCTAAGTTGTGTTACCATTTTCTTTGGGTCAAATTCTCTTCTGAGTTTTTTCTCCAGCAGATGAGGAAGCCCAGGGTGGCTGATGGGTAGCGACGCCCTCCTCGGTTTCTTTTTCATGAGCTTAGCTTATGATCGAGGGGACTTCCACATTTGTAGCAGGTAGGGTGTCAGAAAGACACTGCAGGCACCTTGCTGCAGGTTCTGTCCCTTCTCACCGGACCCACTGACTGTGCGCCTGCGCAGGGAAGGGACTCAGGGCGTCTCCTCTAGACCCCGCTCCACACACAGCTCTTCATTCCTTAACTGCTACCGCGCAGTAGCCTGGAGAGTCCGCAGCACACACCATGCTGCTGTCCAAGTCATGACGCTCTGACACTACTCAGGGCCTCAGCCTTCACCTTCAGGAGACACGACACCTCATGAGCAGCTCTCTTCATGAAGCAGCACTTTATACTTTCCACAAGCCTGAGCCTTGCTGTCTTCTTATAATGCCTTCCTCCACTGGAAGAAGATTAAAAATCACAACTCTGCTAATAGGAAGGCAAATACTGTATATTTTAGGCTAAATTCACTGCTATGCATTCACTCACTTTCTAATTTTCAGAGAGATTAAAATGAAGACATTTGTGTGAGCCCCATAACTTGTGAACCCTAGGCCCTGTGGCTTCTGATACTCACAGGTAAATCGTATCCTGCCTGATGACATAATTTCCTCTCTACACACCTCGTGGCTGGCCTTTTGTCTTCGTTGCATTACTCCTCAGTGATCTGGATTATTTACAGGAAACAACAGCCTCCTCTCTAGCTACAACATCACTAGTACTCACATGCAAGAGTTAATCTGTGCAGATGCCCACACGTGCATGTGCTGTGTACACACGTGACATCTACAGTAGCAAACGTTGCTGGTCCTACTAGATAGGTCGTGGTTTACTCCAAGATGTGCTCCACTGTTTTCACAACTGATCCTTTCTCTTTCTGTCTTTTGATTCAGGTTCCAGTGACAGGAAGGAATGTTACTACCTCCCTTTTGGTCCAGTGTGCTCCAGAGGAATGTAGGTATTTGCTGCAGAGATGAAGGAACTGGACAGGAGAAGCCAGACCAAAGATCCTTTTGCTTTTGGAGATCAGCCCTTGGGTTTACAAGGCCAGGAGATAAACTGTGGCCATTGATTAGCAGCCACTTCTTTTAAACACTTACCTGCATATACACATAGTGACACAGAATGACGGGGCACTGTTGTAAATCTGCAGAAACCTCTCGGGGCTATTTGTGTCAATTTC
>PVIR01015989.1:0-22878 GCA_004026965.1 Petromus typicus
CATTTGTTGGATTTCAATATCCTTAATGCAGCCCTGACCTTTGATGTCATTGTCTAAACACTTTACTTATTGTTCAATAGGAAACAATTCTCTTCAATTTTCCTTTCTTTTGTATAATTGATTACAATTCAATAATCTTTTAAAATTAAAAAATGAAATAACATCATTTCATATTCCATTGTTTAAAATGTCCTTCAGAAATCCTATTGTTTTCATTTTTCAATAGCAGAAAAAAGTTGAAGACAAAACAAAGGGCAAAAAAGTTGAAAATAAAAGTTGAGGACAAATTTTAATAATAAAAATACTTTAATAGTTCAAATTATCTATGAGAATTTTTTAAAAACTCAAAATTGGATAGCATTTGATATTTACTCTACATAAGAGTGGATTTTATTAGAACATTATTGTATAAGGAATATTTTACTATCAAGTCTAACCTGCACATATTCACTCTTTCCTCTGTCCTCATAGGTTTTCCAAGGATCTGTATGGACAAAATTAAAAGAAACAAAACTGTAGAATTAAAAGAAAATAAAGATAAAGTTCATTTTTAAAAAGATTGCCAGGGCCAGGGATTTAGCTCAGTGATTCTGGCACCTGCCTTGCAAGCACAAGGTCCCCACTTTGATTCCCAGGTAACCACAAACAACAATGCTGGGTGTGGAGACTCACTGCAACCAGCATTTAGCACCACCTACCACAGTGCCAGGCATGGTGGCTCACACCTGTCATCCCAGCACTTGGGAGGCAGAGACAGGAGCATTGCTGAGAGTTTGAGGCTCACCTGGGCTACATAGTGAGCTCAGGACCAGTCTGAACTACAAAGCAAGACTCTGCCTCAAAAAAAAAAAAAGATTTCCAAAATTTTCCTGGATTCACAAGTATGCCTTCAAAATAAACAGAATGTGAAGATATGCACAGTTAATCTCTAGTTTATAAATGGTTAGCAATAAAATAATTGTATTTTACTACTTCTTCCTAAAGAAAATATGCACACATTACTAAAGATTGTATTTAAAAATCAAACTCTTCATCTCAAAAGGTACTTTTTACTATATAGAGTAGAATTGTAGCAAGCATACTAGAAGCCCCATGTGTTAGCAGCCAGGGAAACTGAGTTGTCTGACTTGAATATATTTGAGCTTCACTATTATAATTGATTAAAAGAATAAAAAAAGTGCAAGCATATAGAAAATTTTTCAAATTTGAGGGCAGATCACTTCCAAATTAGTTTAGGGAAGTTCTTGTCATCTGCTTGCTCAACTGAATAATTTACTTATTTTGTGTGTGGTACTAGGAATTAAATTCAGGCTCTTGTGCTTCCAAGGTAGGTATGGTACCACCATACCTACCAGCTCTTGATTGAATGATTTAAAACATGAACTTAATGTTTTTCAACTGTAGGTTGTCACTTTTATCCACTATAACTGAGTGTATAGAAAACCTCAGTTACTTTGATAGTGTAATTGGACATTGATTTACCTTTTGGGTTTTCATATTATTGATAAAGTTCAGATACTCTCAATGATTTTGACCATTTATTCAGTCTTGCTCCATTGTATGATAGTTACCTAAAAGCAAGAAGATGTAGTACGTAGTAGTCGGGAGTAGCTTAGAAAATGGCACTGCAATTTTATTAGTGAGGAATCTTTTTTTTAAATTCAGATCTTTATTGGTACATTATGAATACACTCAGTTATATGTTCATGATTAATTATTTGCCTAAAATTTTCAAGGAAAATTGCCTCCAATCTAAGGTCTAGTGTTAGATCTGTTATTTTTTTCCCAGTATGTTTTTTTTATTTTCATCTCATTTCTATTAAAAGTATACTTCTTCCCTTTGGAGAGCTTATTCTTTGTAAGTTAGGGAGTGAGTCTGCCTGTGATCACAAGTATTGGTGTAACTCACCATGTGGCCAATAAGAATACTCTAACCTCCCCTCAGCCACAATGATTGGAGGAGCACATTATCTCAAATACAAAACAAAAGATTTCACAGGATTTGATATGTGTTTTGTGTGAGAGACTTCTTATTCCTTTTGATCAAAATTCAAAAGAATATTTTAGCGTCTTCCCTTGTTACTGTCTTGAGAAGCTACCTATCCACAAAATATCAATAGGAAAACATGGCTAAGGAGTAGAGAAACAAAGTCCTATGAATATCATTTTATCCCGAACTCACCTTTAACTGAAGATACATCTATTCTTGGATGAATGACTCCCTAGACCAAAAAAAAAAAAGTCTTCATATTTCACTGAAGGTAATTGAGCTAGAGTTTGTGCACTTGGCAACCAAAATATATAGTTGATATTGTGAAATAGACAATATTTATAATAAAATAGGGTGTAGGGGTAAATAACAAGGAGGAAAAGAATGTGATAGTAATTTTTAAAAAGAAAACAAAGCTTATGTGTATAGGGGGTGGGGAGTTGCAGGGTGGGTGAGGAAATAGGAAACAATGAGAATCAAGTCATGTCATACACTGGTACAAATTCTCAATGTTGAATGAGATGATGATGTGTATTCATAATGTACCAATAAAGATTTGAATTTAAAAAAAAGATTCCTCACTAATAAAATTGCAGTGCCATTTTCTAAGCTACTCCCGACTACTACGTACTACATCTTCTTGCTTTTAGGTAACTATCATACAATGGAGCAAGACTGAATAAATGGTCAAAATCATTGAGAGTATCTGAACTTTATCAATAATATGAAAACCCAAAAGGTAAATCAATGTCCAATTACACTATCAAAGTAATTGAGGTTTTCTATACACTCAGTTAAGCTCATACAAATTCTTTCCATATATCATGGAGTTTAGAATTTTTAAAAAGGCCTTGGATTGTCTTTTCCCTTGCCCTCATTTTAGAAATAAGAAATCTGAGTAATGACAATGATAAATGCCTTATGCAGCATTATGCATGTAGTGAAGAACAACATTAAAATGAAACCAAAGCTTGTACCCATAACTTACCAGATATTATAAAATTATGCTAATTAGAGTATTTAAATTACTTTGAGATGAAGTAATTTGACTCCTTGCTACACACTGTCATTCTAAAAAGATCAAATTAGCTTAGTAATGTGCACAGAGATTCTACTTACTTATTCAGCGAGGAGTCCATTCATTTTTCTGATAGGAGGAAGAACTAGATAAACCAAACTTCATTAAAGATGCATCATGGAAAAATAAACTATGTGATCTCTCTGCAATACTTTCATTTTCTTTGTAAGTAAATACCAGGCAAAAAGAGTAAAAAAAAAAAATCTTCTGGGAACTGGCAAATTTTATGAGATATAAGTCAAATTACAATATGTGTAAATAATGTTGATCAAAGGAATGCTTTTCTTAGGAAAAGGATCACTCATCATTCCCTTTCCAAGTTGATAGGCTAGATCTAATAATAACTAAATTCCAATAACTAGACAATAATACATGTATACAGTTCTAGGAATTCAAAAGTCTTTGTGATCAAGTTATTAGATGATTACTGGTTGGATCAGTAGGTATTTTTCTTCCATGTCTTTATTCTAATTTTTTTAAGCAGAAGATTCCTATCACCACATTACCAGGGATAATTAGTATAAAACTAGTGAATTTTTAAACCAACTCTTTTACTCTTCAACCATTAAACAAAAAAGAATTAAACATGTTCTTTTGGAACTGGTGCATAATCACACAAAGTAAATTTATAGCCCCAAAGAAAGTGAACCAACAAAGAAATTAGGTACACACATCTAAGCTACAGGCAAATATGAGGTCAATGAGATAAGCAGAATTTAAAAGCACCTCTTTTAGTGTGTTTTGATTTATTTTAAACTATTAAAATTAGTTAATGTCATTACTATTTTGTCACCTTCTATTTCTAATTGGGTAACGTAGCTCAAAACAAATCATTATAATGCTAAATAAATTCTTCACATTTTTGCTGGCAAAGCCTTTCAAGAGTAAAATCATGAACATATTGCTTACAGATTATAATAACTTTTTCAAAATATCCTTGCCATTTTTATATCAGTGAGATATTTATACCTTAAGATGATTAATAAAGCATTTATAAACCAGAAAGATTAAGCTCCTTGCAGTGATTTTTCTTTCTTAAACTCTGGCAAGTGCACTCCTTAACAGACACACAAAAAGCGCTCTATTCCCAGAAATCTGTGTGGTTTCCAATCCCCGCTCTGCTCCCTCCCTCCTTCCTGTCACACTAATGAATCATCTTGTTGCCCTAATTCTCATCTGGCCTTCTGTGCCTGTAACTCCCAGGAAGTTTATAAATACAATTAGACTTTCAAACTGTGCACTCAGACTTTCTGTACTTGAAAACATCTCCTTACAGAATGATAAAGTCATTCAGTGCAGGGACTGTTCTACTCACCAGTCTGGAGGAGGAAAGTTGGCAAACGGCTATTTCATTACACTCCATTTACAGAGTCTTCTTACTGGTTTTTACCTTTTATCTTCATGTGACAGAGCATCATACAATACAGAATCCTGCTGCTTTTCATATGCTGCCTCTACATCCCTGCCTGTAGGAAAATAGCCTAGGTAGTTTCTTTCTCCAAATCATTTTTCTGCAACCCAATGAGGTTCTACTTTCTTTAGAGTATTTAGGGTTAGGTAGACTCTAGGCCAACCACTTACACAGAGTCCTAAACTGCATGAAACAAAGATATTTCAATGTGGGAAAACTTCCATTTAAAAGTTTTTAAAGAGAACACATACTTTTCTCTCACTGGTAAAAAAATGTCACTACAAATCAGAGAACTGAAAATTAATGTTCACTAGGTCCAAGCACTCCACTTTAATGTCAACAGACTCATGGAACTGTTTTGCTGCCATATCCCTCTCTTTCTAAGAAGTTTTCCCACACAGTGTAGTTTTTAAGTGCAAATAAATACACGACCCAGTCACTGTTTGGATTCTGTGTTTTCCCTTGGAACCAATGCCTTACAGATTATGACATGCAGCACACAGAAAATGGGATTAGAAAAGGTGCTGTGGCCATAGGGTTGTCCTCGGGCTGTAGAAGGCAGGGAAAACCCTTCATTATTCTTCCCCTCAGACGGAGGAAGCTCATGATAGCTATGTGTCACCTCTAATGTCATCGGTTCCCTCTCAGGCTTTGTCTTCCTGTCTCCCTCTTCCTTCGCTGTCTCTCCCCCAACCCCTCCCCCTCTCTCTCCATGGCTCCCAGGACCAAAGAAAGGCAGAAGAGCCTAAGAACAGATCCACCATTCCCTAATGAATTAATAACCACCCCCAGCCCCAATGCAAGCCAGAAAGGACTTTTCAATTCCAAATAGAGTGTTAGGAATTGTTAATAAGATGCACATTAAAAGTTAAAGGACTGATTTTTTTATTATTGTTATTCTTATGAACCTGTTAAAATATTTAGTTTTTTAAGGAGAGTTTAATAATTGTTACATAAATGAATGTTCTTGTCAGCTAATTTTTTAAAAATACACTATGAAAAGTTACAATGGAAATAGAAAAAGAAATCCCTGTTTCTATCCAATAAAGTTAGGGCAGAAAGCTATCAGTATTGCAGTTGTATAGCACAATGCCTGAATTAATATATTTCTAATATACAGGGGGATAAAATAATGTTTAAAATTACAACCTAATCTCCTAAATTAGGAAACAGTCATTTAGCTTTTTTCATAAATATAACAAATTTCTTAAGACAAAACTAAGTAATATATCTTCCTTTACAATCATTTTTGCTGCACTTCTTGTAGATATTCAGACTGCAAATATATTGAAAAAGACAGGGAAGAAAAATATGAAACAAAGCCATTAACATAATTGTATGAATATATATAATTCCCCACAAGAAGCCAACCAGAGATTCTCAGTTCAGCCGTGCATTCTCTGTTTATCCCACATCAAGAGACCTCTCCACCTAGATGAATAAGGTCTACATTTTTAGTAAACAAAGATACCACACCATTGCACCTGGGAACTCATCCAAATGCAGACTTGTCAGACAATGGGGCTTGACAAAAGTCTTCAGCAGGTAGTATCACTCGTCAAACATCATTTCAACTTCCTTCTCAAGCCCTTGTCTTAGATTACTTACTGAATGTGGAAGACAAAGAGTATGTGCAAAAAAAATTCTAGTAAGAACAGGCTAAGAAAAAATCAAAGAGCTCGGGCCACCACACACACACACACACACACACACACACACACACACACACACACACATACACACACACACACACACACACAATCACTTATCCACACACAACATTCATTCTGGACATCATTTGTCTATTGTTTATCAGTGTGCAACACAGTAAAGAAATGTTTTCAAAGAGCTGATCATATATTTCACTGGAATGACTTTATTAACAGGCAAGAAAAGTGTAGAGTCATCAAAAACTAAATAGTCCAGTTGCGAGCATAAGCCTATTGAACGTAACACTGAGAAAAAGTTTTACGCAATGTAATTCTCCTGTTTTATATTCAACTTTTGATTTCTGTTTTTGCAGCACTAGAGATTGAGATCAGGGCCTTCTGAATGCTAACAGATGCTCTACCAGTGAGTCATACCTCCCCCCTTTTTCCAGCTTACCAAAACAAGACCTATATTGATCTGTTTTCATTGTTACCTAGCTAGGTTATGTGAAAGGAGGAAATAAAGCAACATTTCCTTTCAATACATCTATTAATCTGAATTTGAGTCTCAAATAAGTGAGAAAAAGATTCTAGGTGTCCTGAACTATAAGCTACCACAATTAAGAGGGAAAAGCTTTATTCAAATGAAAGGAACACATGTCAAAAGGTCCAGTGATGCTTCTGAATACATATCCTCATCGATTCAAAAAGACACACGGATGTGCAGGGGAACATTGTTTAGTTTGTAAATAAAAATGAAAATGCGGCCTCCACCTCTATGAATGGCAAAGCTTCTTAGGAGCACACCGTGGAGTGTCAGAACTCCAGTCAGATTTTACTCACTCCTGCTCCCTTCAAACTCGCTAATCCTATCCTTCTTGTCACTTTCTGAAGCAATTCTGGATGCATTCTTTCAGCCATGTCTTACAAGGTCTGATAAAGCATACAGTGAATACGGCTGCCTGTGCCATCCCACACAAAGGCGCACTCACACAACCGTTACAATGTCTCCTCATCCAGTTTGTTGGCTGAATCTGGCACCCTGACACTTCTGGTTCTTCTTTCAAGTCAAAATGACTATGAAAAGGGTCAAATGATGTTTACAATTATAATCTAATCTCCTAAATTAGGAAGTAGTCATTTAGCTATGATTATGACTATGCCAGATAATGAAAGTGGTAAGAATGATGAAACACCTATGTTCAGAGTGAGGGTTGAGACAGGATACTGAGGGGGATGGACAGCAATACATCTTTTACTATATAATGAATTTTAGAAAAATAAATAAATATTCACCAAATTTTTCAACTGCACTTCCTAGGGCCAGGGTTGTGTAGCTCAGTAGCAGTTCACATGCTTAGAACACATAAGCTCAATCCTCAGGACCACCAAAGAAACAATGAAAACTACATTACAGCAGATGTTTATGGCACAATCAAACAGGAGTGGAGCTTAGCAATCAAGTGAGAAAAATGAGACAAAATAAAGGAGAAGCTGGATCAGCCAAGGTATTACATAGTGGGTCAAAAATGAGGAATATGGTGGATTCAATTCTGTATGTTTTTGTGTTTAACTAAATAAAATTACTTTGGGGGTAATTATTAACATTAGGAAAAAAAACATTGTCCAGCTGTATCTAAAGTTCCTATGGAGACAAAGAAAATACTATAAATTATAGATTGGTAATATCACTAAGCTATAATATTTACTATATTAAATATAGTGTGGAATTCTTAAAAATCTTACAGAGTAATTTTATAATTCAAAATTAATTTATGGGTTTAATAGCCCCTAAACACATGAAGAATAAAAACAAATCACAAGAAGAAGGTACTTAAACAGTTCACTGAATAAACATTGTCTGCAGGACACGTTATCATATCTGACAAAATCAAGAGTGACACCAAGGTGTCCTGCATCACCTGGAACAAGCAGTTCCACTGGGCAACAGTTCCATCAGTTTGTCATAAAGTTTTCTCCCAATGGCTCACTGTTCCTGGTGAAATAGTGAGGTGTGATCTGAGTGAAGATGGTATCATGACCTCAGTTCATTTTTTATGGATCAGACATACAAAGCCCATTGTCTCAGAAGTTTGCAGAATTCTGTGAAAGCTAATTTAGTTTGGGAAGCACACAGGATCAAGACCATTCTGGGAGATCCCAAAAGTTATCCAGATGGATACAGCAGTGGCAACTGGAGCATTGCTATGACCTTTATCATTACAGTGACTTATTATTTGAATTTTCCATGAAAATAAATATATATTGAATATATAATTATTTTTTTAAAAACGCACACTATATTATGTAGGGAATAGAAGCAAATTTTAGACTGTGTTGCTAAAACTGAAACTAAAGAATATTTATGGCTTTTACATTATAATATCTTTGAAAATATTCTATTATTACTTACATTTCCAAGGAACATAAGTACTTATTATAAATTTTAATTATTCTACTTTATTTAGATAGCATAAACAATATTTGAAATATATGAAAATATGTATTGCTAAGGTAGTTGGGTTAAAGAATGGGCAAAAATAGCAAGTACTAATTTTGTTTTTAGTACATACTTCAGCATTATCCCTTTTTAAATTGACCATCTATACATGTCTTATCACTTGTAATATTTACCTAATGAGTGTTTCAGAAAATTATCCAAATCATTCAAATGTCAATAATTAAAAGTGAAGCTAATTCCATGAGTACACTAACTTATTTGAAGAATAACCCATCTATAAACTATATGGTCATTACAACATCATAAAAACTTGTTAAACTAAAAAATTTAGGGGCCAGGGATTTAGCTCAGTGGTTCTGGAGCCTGTCTTGCAAGCGCAAGGACCTGGGTTTGATCTCCTGGTAACCACATACAATACTGGGCATAGAGACTCACACCCAGCAGCAACCAGTACCACATACCACAGTGCCGGGCGTGGTGGCTCACACCTGTAATCCCAACACTTGGGAGGCAGTGGCAGGAGGATTGCTGTGATGTGAGTTTGAGGCTGAGCTCAGGGTCAGCCTGAACTACAAAGCAAGACCCTGTCTCAAAAAAAAAAAAAAAAAAAAAAAAAAAAAAAAAAAAAAAAAAAAAAAAAAAAAAAAAAAAAAAAAAAAAAAAAAAAAAAAAAAAAAAAAACCTAAAAAATTTACCCCCAGATGACATATTTGGCGATTACTGAACTCAATTATTACAAAACAGAATTAACCAACAAGTTAATATCCTCAAAACCATCCCTCTAAGTTTGTTATATATGCTATACATGAAGAAATACTGTTCAACTACACATACCTTCTAAGAAGTCTCAGAGACAAAAGCTGCAGTGTGCATTTTTAGGAAATGAAGTCTAAGTTTAGGTTCCATTCACTGGCCACACACACATATACGCACATCACAACTCTCTAGATATTCCTCTTATCACCTCAAAGAGTTTGTTTGACTAGAATTATAAATCAAATCACCATATTCATGAGTGGCTCTAACATTTATTTTACACCTTTGCACTCTGTAGATGAAATCAGTTAAGAAATACACTTCTGATTCTATAATACTTTTTCAATAAGAGACTGTCTACAATGGCAAGAAAGAAAAATCTAAAGACGTATTACACATTTTCTATTTTTAAAATCTGTATAATTATTCACAGACCAACCCGATCCCTAGATATTTAAATGATCACACCAGAGAGCTTATCTGAAATTTCTACAACCAATGGCCACCTTAAAAGTTTCAAAAAATACTGACAAGTGTTGAAAATTTTTGTTGGGTTTTTTTTTTCCCTCTCCCCTTTGCAACAGAATGAGGGAATGAAGCATTTTTCTTGGACACTGAGTATAATTATAACTAATCATCCCCTTCTCCTTGGAGCAACATTCGTTGACGTTCCTTCATTTTAGGGTGGCTGGCTGACACAATTCAAATATAATTACTCTTCTTGCATGATAAACTCCAGCACCGTGAGCAAATACAGAATGTCTCATTGTCAAGTATGGCTAGACAGCAGCAGTGTAATATAGACCTTTCAAGCCCTGGTGTAGCCCCCCACCTTTGAAATCTGTGTGAGATGACAAAACTGACTTTCATTTCCCTTGGACTTTCTCAAGGTATCCTTATTAAGAAAAAAAAAAAGCCTAAAACCCATAAATTTAATCTACCTCCTGCCAATCACAATGGTTTCTGCTGTCAGACACTCATGATACATAACCACAAAATTTAAATGTTATTGTTTCATACAAGAAGAAAATGTTGCTCATGACTACCCCAAACAGTCATATGACAATTCAGTGGGTTTTCTTTGTTTGCTTCCTCCAACACCGAACAATGGCAGTGCTGGAAACATGTAACTGATGGACAAAAAGTGGAAGAAACAATGCAATAATAAACTTTAAATAGATTATTGTTCTAAGCCATCCTGTGAAAGACAATTGCACGATGAGTAAAAATTTGCTTCCTAACATGCATTTTTTAAAATAGTAACTGGTAATACTTCATTCTCCAATGGCTCCTAATTTTGAAAAATTAAACTTATAACTGAATAATCACTGAGTTTAACTTTAACTAACTTTTTATAAAGAAATAATAATAAGAGCATATAGTTGTGAGTGTTAAACTTGAAGAAGAAACAAAGGCTTAATATTGAAGTTGAAGGTTTTCAGCATGGCCTACCAGCTCCACAGAACACTTTTTCATTAATGTGGTGAATTCCATGGCTTTGTCTTACATGTTCTGATTAGTCTCTTTAAAATGAATATATTTCTATGAATGGCCACAAAGACAATGAATTCAAAAAATACCTTTTTTTTAACCTGTTGTTTTTTCTAGGACAATTTTTTCACACTAGTCTTCCAGTTCTAAAAGTTTCTGAGCAAAATAGAGTGCTTCTCCTGCATATGTATCGCTGTAAATGGAACCATATTGCCTAACTGTGGTAGGGAGAATCAGGTTGGCAGGTCTTTATTCCTTGACATTCTCAAAACTACACAAAGTCCCAGCCAATTGTTTTCCTTAGCAGTAAATGGACTTAGCAGATGAGGATACAGATCATGGCAAGAGGACTCTTTTGTTGCATAGGTATGGAAGGAAGCTCAACAAATCAAATGTCCTCATTTCTTCATGAGAGAAAGCCATTAAAAACTAAATGAATTGCTGCTGAACTGAAAACCATAGTTCGCTCTCTGAGAAAACACTTACTGATTCTTGCTTCCCCAATAGGCAGATTCTGCAACACCCTTCAGTTGAGCAAGTGGTCCACTGTAACTGCTCAGAGGGGACCAAGTTCATAAGCCCAGCAGGAATAGAAGGAAACATATACAAATGAAAAAAGATGAAAGCTTTGATCATTCCTATTTTCCACAGCTAACTAACTTATAATACAGATACAATTGTATTGTTTTGCCAGATACAATACATGTCTATGTAGTCAAAGCAAAGCAACAAAAAGCACACTGTAGGGGGTGGCACTTAATACGCTGTAAAAATTACATTAAACATGTTTGCAGAACAAACTTTCCACTGAACCCAAGAACAACATTCGTCTCTATATAAGAAAGATATTTTATTAGGTCGAGTCTGATGGCCAGGAAAGCACTGTTTTTGTTTTCCATGAGGCACTGAGTAGCTGTGCTAGACGTGGGTGGTACATTCTGAAATACCTCTATGGAGCTCTTCTTTTGTGGCACAGGGCTTCCTACTTCTTAGCAGCAGTACTATGTCCAACTAACCTTTTCCTTGCCTTGGAAAACAGGACTCCACCACTCTAAAAACTACCCAACCCATTTTCGTGACTAACGACATACACACGAAACATAGCATTTGTCTTTTGGATACCTTTATTCCTAGGATTCTTTAAACACACGGCCCAAATGCAATAGTTTAGGAATCAAAACCAAAATAAACATACAAACCCAACATAAGACTTTCAAAACATACTTGCTTTAACATTCTTCATAAAGTTTGATGAGAGGAATGAGAAAGACACTTCACAGGAGGCAGTGATTGAGCTCCTCCTCCCATTCATCTACCCTTAGCATAACTCGGTCATTACTCTGCCACCCATGGAGCTTGGTCCCAGACCCTAATGAACTCTGACTTCATTCCACTGACCTACAAGTCTCAAATTCAGCAGTTTGAACTAAAGCAAACCAGTTATATAAGTGCAATCCCAAGTCCAAAAATAAAATAAAAACAAACAAAACAAGGAGAGGAGACTGAGAGATTTGCATTTGGTTTGCCATGTTGCTTCTACTCAAAGGCTGAGAATCCTGCCCCTCGCTTATTTAAATATGCATCAGCTCAGAAGAAGTTACACAATGTTTCCATCAGCAGAAGATGTGGCACTTAGAGAAAGCATCAGGAAAATAAAAACTACAGACAAAATAGGGCAGATTTGCATATTTCACTTAAAATTAGGCTATGTTGCAGCATATTGGGAACTCATATGCATTGGATGTCAGCTGAGTTACTTTTCTTTCCCCCCAAGGTGACATTGGTGCTTGTCTTACCAAATATGATGCAACTGACAAGTGTTTTCATGTAAGGAAGATATATGCCTCCCATCACCTTGTCAAGCTGAGTGAAGGCAAACTCCAGCACATCCTTTCACAAGTGATTAGGTGGTCGGAGTCATTAAAAGTCATAAAGTTAGACTGCAGCAGTGTGCCATGCATACATATGAACTCATCCAAAGCTGTCCTCCTTGAAGCAGGTGATAGCTCTCAACTTTGTCTCTGACCCAGTCATAAATTCTTGGCTGAGCTTCCTTTCTCTTAGCATACCTTTGAAATTATACTGAACGGTAAATGCTGCTTTGGCCAGTCTCATTGTCTCCTGCTTTCCCAGCCAAACCTCTAACCACTAGAGGTTCAAACATGTGATTTTGCTTCACTAATAGAAAGAAAACAAGTAGACTCACATTATGTATTCTTCCAGAGCGCTTTTAAAATTAATTCTTGAAATATTTTTTTAAAACTCTTGTCAATCAGCCTAGTTTTAAATTTTCTTAAAAGCCATGAGAAAAAGACACAGTGATGTTATTTACTATTCCACAAAATCATGGGCTGAATGCACAGAGATGAAACGATGGTTCAAAGAGTCTGAGTCATGCTGGGTAATCAGGAGATCAAAACAAAGCTCAAAGTTGTGTCTAGCAACTTACCACTTTGAGCTCTATCATTTCCAGTAAATAAATCTGATTTTCCATAAATTTGATTTTTTAAAAAGGCAATATAAATTTAAAACTTTTAAACATATTGTTTGAGCTAAAATTTCCACTTCTAAGATCTTGTCCTAAAGACAAGTTAAGTGTATGAGCAAAAATGTTTGCAAAAGATGTTCAATGCATCATTATTTATAATAATTAACAATAGCAAACAATCTAAATGTCAAAAAGGGAATTCTTGAGATTGTTCAACTAAGTATTGTAAGCATAAAAACATTTCATAGGAATTTTTAATGCTAAGGACAATAATCATGACATAATTATTGTGGAAAAAAAGCAAAATGAATACTTAGGTGGTCTCAACTAGCTAAATATACAAATATATGGAGGAAAAGGGACTAAATAAAAATATGAAAGATTGCTAGTAGTTTTAACATCTATTTTTAGAGGTTACAGGTAATTTTACATTGTTTATTTCACGTGGATTTTTTCCAAATTTCTACAATGAACTTCTTCCTTCTATAGCCACAAAAAGAAAATAAAGCCTTGAAATTCTTCAGTGGATATTTGAAAAAGCACCTATGTTCCACAAGTCTCTTGCATGACATCTTAACATAGAGCACAAATTATACACAACTCAAATGCTTTGTAAAATGTGTTCTAGCAATGCAGTCATCAGTATACCCATGGATATGGTGTAGAAGCAGATGAATTTTTGAGACATTATATCTTAATCTGTCTTGATGGGCTCAAGTGCTCTTCCCAAGAGTAGCTTCATTCTCCTAACAAGGGCCTAGAAGTTTGTCTATTCAATACAGACTAGATATACTCATACGAACAGACAAGCAAGTGAGGAGCTAACAGTAGCAATCCTCTAATTTCATTCTCTCTAGCATTAGTAAAACAATATGGGGCATTGATTAGTGATTAAGAATAAAGGGAAATTGGATGTAGGGGGAAATAGTGAGGGAAAAAGCAATGAGGTGATAGTAAAAAAGAAAGGAAACAAAGCTTATGTACATAGGGGCAGGGGTGGTAGGGTGGGTAAGGGAATGAGAAAAAATGAGAATTAAGTTGTGTCATATATTGTTACAAATTCACACTGTGGAGTGCAACCATGATGTGTATATATAAGGTACCAATAAAGATTTGAATTTTAAAAAATAACATCTCTTAAGCTAATCAACTAGACACAAACCACCTCACCTCTGTCTTCACAAAGACCATTAAAAGAAAGCATTTTTAATCATCAGAGATTAAAATATAAATAATCTGCTAAGCATGGCAGCAGACACCCAAAACTTCAGCTACTTAGGAGATTGAAGCAGAAGGACCACAAGTTCAAACACAGGAATAGAGATAGATAGATAGATAGATAGACCATGTGCCTGACATATGTGCATTACTACTTCTACCATATATTCCATTGCTCTCAGCCAAATCCAACCACATAAAAAGCCCATGTTATTGAATATATTATGATTTAAAAATAAAGAATGTCTAAATGCCTATGAAGTAGAATGTACAGGTAGTAACATCAAGATTCTTTTTGTTAAACAGATAGATTTAATTTTCCACCCCATCATCATCACTGTCATTATTTTCAAGAAAATGCTCCCTTTTGCTCAGTACTATTCTATAGTTGAAATGTTTTAAATAATGAAATGTATCAATTCTGTGGTTAAGAAACTTTTGGAAGAGACTAAGAGGAGGATGCCGAGCGGGTGGAGAGATTCGCGTTCCGGGGTCAAACCATAGGTCTTCTCCCCAGGGTTCTCCCAGGGAAAGCTCTCCAGTATTTACGCTCACCCCAGGAAGCCATTGGAATCTGTTCTTTAGCTCTCTCCTAGAAGAAACAAAGATTCCAAATTCATCCCTAGAATTTGCTGCCCATTCTCACATAATCTGATTAGCAAGCACTACAAAAATAAGTTATTTTATTGATTCAAAGATGTTCTCTTACCTCTTATAAATAAAAACTATATGCAAGCCCTGCCCCTAAGAAGGTCCTGTGCATGTGGGCCTGCTTTCCACTCTTCCTGTTCACTCTTTTGGAATCACATTAATAAATAGTAAAATGGATAGACTGGACTTCAGGAAAAAAAAGTAGAATTCTTGGGCTATTGAAAGGTGAACAATAGGGCTGGGGATTTAGCTCAGTGGTTCTGGCGCATGCCTTGCAAGCACAAGGTCCTTAGTTCGATCCCTGGTAACCACATACAACAATGCCAGGTATGGTGAATCAAATCCATCAGCAATTAGCACCACATACCACAGTGCCAGGTGTGGTGGCTCATGCCTGTAATCCCAGCACTCGGGAGGCAGAGGCAGGAGAATTGCTGAGTTTGAGGCTGGCCTGGGCTACATAGTGAGCTCAGGACCAGCCTGAGCTACAAAGCAAGATGAATAATATATTTTGATGATTTGGATTAGATATAATCAGCAAAAAGATGTGTTAGATTCTTTATAGTATATTTTTATATAAAAATCAATATGTATTAAAAGCAGAAAAAATTGTAAAACAAAGAAAAAGATAATGAAGAAAATAAAATTTTCTCAGATATTACCAAGAAATAACTATTATTAGGACTTGGTTACTACGTATAGTTTTTTGCATAATTAAGTAACTTTAAATTCATATAAGCATTGCCTCATATGTTTTTCATAATTTTTAAGTTCATCTCAATTGTTGAATACATAGGTTTACCTCTTTCACTATTAGTCCTAAAATTTAAAATTATGGAATATAAATTTTGGGCATATTTGTGATCTTTTACTCCTGAGTAAATTCCAAACTGAAATTACTGAGGTCACACATGAGATTTTCAAACATTGCAAAATGTACTATGACTTACCCTCCATAAATCTGGTTGCAATTTATACTCCCAAGAGCAATATTTATAAAAATGTCTTTTAAGATAAACCTGCTAGTCTTCTTTATATTAAAATTATAGGTTAAATGTGGGAAACAGTGTAATAAAAGCTGAAAGAAAGTCCTACTTCTCTGTAATTTATTTTGGTCTTATCATATATGAAAAAAGAATACATATATTTACATTGAAAACAATTTTCACCTAAAATGACTACATCGTTGCTACACATAACCACTTTTCTTCTATCTAAATGAACCACAAAGATTCGCACTTTGGATTTATAGCATCTCTGGCCTCCTCATTTAAAAATCAATAAATATTCTTAGTCTTAAAACCTTATTATTTGCGTTCTTAGACTTGAGAAATTTATCCCAGTGGAGGTGCTAACACATTCCGTGTTTAGTTTATCATATGCATAGAATGTGTCGACCAACTCAGACAAGGGCTCAGCCAGGCTCTTCAGCCAGAGTGATACCGGATACTATGTCCCTCAGAATCAGCTTGCAGCGATCAAAGTTACCACAGAATCAGTGGGTCCCAAGATGGCAAAACTGTGTTTCCTAAGGGGACTTGGAGAAAATCACAACGGAGAAAGCAATATAAAGAAAGACAATGCAGATAGTGACAGTCCCATTGGTGCTACTTTCTAAATTTTCCAAGCCAGAAAAAATAAGTGAGTGAAAAGTAACACCCAAAGTAACACCCCAGACCTGCTGCTGCTCTGATCCCCTCTGGAAGGCACACAGGTAGAGCTGAGCTGTGCTTATTGAGGGAGAGCGGTAAGCACACTGGTCCTTCCATTCAGTCTTCCCAGAAAGTTAAGCATTAACCTAGGCGATGTTTACTTTTGTCTCCCACAATAAAAGGGGTCAGTGCTAGCCTTCAGTCACATGGAAGAGTCATTCCTTAAGTCACAAAGCTTAATGGATGAATGACAGATTTGTAAGTGCAATAAACACGGGCTCTTCAGAACTTCTTATGAGCACATACTTTTGAGGGGATTTATAACACGTGCTTTTATTGTCCCACGCAGAGATTGACTGTTCTGACTGAATCAAAGGCAGGGAAATGTTAAGCAAAATATTCAGACCGGCTTGTCATTCACAGATATGCTCCGTGTGGCGATGCCTTACTCACTTACCCATACATTTTAAAACACACAAGAACTTTTCTAAAACCTCTGTGGGTTGATTAAAATCTTTGAGTTGGATGTTTTTGAGAGATTACAAAGAATGACTACACATGTATTAAATTTATAAAGACCATCTCAGTCTAAAACAGAAAACAATAGAATCTCTTAATCCTGGGATTCAGCAGATGAGTAATGAAAATCAAAAATTCCTTCACACTAGCATCTGTCTTTCTGAATTGCTTCTTTTTTTCCTCCCTTTTCTTGTTGGGCCCAATCCTCTGACTTGAGGCTAATGTTTTCTCTTCAGATGGAAATCTATCCGTGTTCACTAGGCATGCAACCACCAGGAAACCTGACATGTGGGGAGCCCAACCCCCAAATCCAAATCTTACAAGAAACTCAAATCGAGCTTAAAATTCAGAAAATGATTGAAGTAGCCAGTGGAAAGAAGTAAGATTAGCTATTAATTGAAGTCTTTCCAAAGAGAGTAATTTTTAAACAGAACTGTCTCAGCAGAAAACATAGTTATAAGTACCCTATCAATTCTTCTATCATTCGAATGTGTTTTATAGAGAACAATAACTATGGGAAGAGATATGACAACATGTTTTGAGGCTTCTATCTCCTTTGCATGCCTTTGCAATGTCATTCAAGATGTGTGTTCTCTTGACAATGAACAGCTTTCACCATGAAATGGATGGATGAGGAAGGAAACCCACATACTACACCACCTCAGTTAGTGTTAGAAGAAGCCTTCAGGCTTTCTGAGCTAAACAAGGACTCTGAACTCTTAATTCATACATTATGTTATGTACCAGAACATTCTACAACATTTTGTCCTGAAGAAGATAAATCCATCTACCGCAGAGGTGCACATCTCTGGAAAAGGTTTATTGTGTAAATAGCCATATTTTTCAGGCCAAACATTTCAGCAGGCACCCACATTGTGCCAACTGCATCGATCATATAGGAGGATTTGGACATAAGGTACATAGGTGCATCAACAGTAAATTCTTGGTTGATAAGAAGAGCCATAAAGTTGTTACAATCAAATGTAGGATGCATTCTTTGCTACTGGAATCCATGATGTCAATAGTTAAATCAATCATGGCTTCAAACCCTGCACAGCCAGAAAGCTCACATAATTTTACAAGTTATGAGGATTTAAAACAAGTTGTTAAAGAGAATGATGCAGTGAGCATGAGGGGAAGTGGCAGAACTTCATCTAGTTTAGGTCTTCGGGACTTTGATCTTCTGCAGGTAATGAGAGACAGTTATGTAAAATGTACGTAATTGGTGCAATTAAAAAAACAGCACATTTATGAAATGAAAGTTGTGGGAAAAAAGAGCTTGTCAACACTGATTGAGTACAGACACAAATAGGCTTTGCACAGGGTATCTAGTCATCCTTTTCTTATTGGACTGTGTTCTTGCTTTCAAACAGGAAGAATATTCGGGGTTTTTGTTCTAGATTATAAATGGAGGTAATGTAATGTTTCCTATGCAGTGACAAGCAAATCTTCCTGAGGAATCTGCCAGGTTTTACTCTGAAGAAGTTATCTTCATGAGCAAGGAATGCATGATAGCAGCTGCAAATTGGACAATTAACTACTGCACTCTGGAGGGCACCTTATACTCACTGACCATTGCATGTGTAAGGAAGGATGACAGCCAGGAGACATGCCCAGCACTTCCTGTGGTGCTCTTCCTTACCTTTCTCCAGAAATTATAAAAGATTGTGGTTTCAGTGTTGACCAGCGAACTTGTGGAGTACTGATGCTTGAGACGATGGTCAGAGTCTGCATTTCATATTGTTGAGAGCTCTGATAACCCTGATAGAAACTCAGTCGATTATCTCTTGCAAGTTATGTTGGAAAGAAAAACTCACTTACCACATTCTGTCTTCAAAGGCTGCAAGTGTCCTGGAGGATTTCCTAACCAAGGACCCAAAGGAACGATTGGGTTGTCATCCTCAGAGAGGATTTGCTGATGTTCAGAAGCATCTATTCTTTCAGAACTTCGACTGGGACATGTACCTCCCTTTACACCAAAACATTTCTTTCTCAGTTTACTAATGAACCTGTCTGGCTCACTCTAGATGATAATGACATTGTGAGGAACATTGATTGATATGCATTTTCAGGTTATGAGTATATCAATGATCTCACAATGTACAAAGAACAGCACACCTCATGCTCATTTTTCAACTATGTATTCTATTTATGGTGCCATTTAATACATGGAAAATATCGTTACCAACCTGAATTGAATCAATCATTTCATAATTGCCTGGAAGATAATGTTTATTTCTTTTTGAAATGATACTTAGCTGTAGAACTTGATTATTATAGTGTACAATAGAAGATATTGAAGGTTTTTTGTAGTTATTTTTTGGTTTGACTTAATGAAAATGCATTTTCTTGTTAACCAAAGTTGTAAACACATTCTTCCACTTTTTAAGTGAAAAAAATATATATAACAATTTTATATTGTATAAAAACTATTATATACTGTATATTATATAAAATATTATATATTTTATATTATATTAAAACATTTTATATTTTATTAAAATATATAATTTTTTTCTTGCTGCTTATTCTCCAAGAAAATAATTTGTCTTTAAATAGAGTCTCCTACCTTGTTTCTCTCCAAGCTACATTACCTGTATGCTCAGGCTCCAGTCGATGTACTCTTTAGGAAAACGGAAACAATAATAATAATTTCAAGTAAATCAACCAAAAATTCATATGTTATCTCTCTGTCTCCTTAATCTCTCCTGAGATTTTCTTTAGCAGAATAGTACATGAGGTAAATAGTGGAATTAATTTTAGAGGCAGAGTTCTTCAAACTATTGTTATTGAAGTTAGGTGTCAGCAGTTTATTTAAGTAATTCCAGATGTAGCATTCTTCTGTTTATTTTAGGAAGATTTTTATGAAAAGAACTTGAAAAGTAGCCATGATCATCTAAGTAAGTTAAAATGGCACAATCTTAGTACAACTTCATTTTAGAGATGCTATATAGTTTTAAAATTAGCATTATTTAAAATTTATAGATACTGCATAAATTATCATTTTGTCTTTTTTTGAATGCTGCATTTTATTAGAAATGTAACTTTTCCAAAGCTTGTAGCCACATATTGTTTTTTCTTCAAATAAATAAGCTTGAAAGTAACAAAAACCTCAAAAGAAAATGTTTATGTACATTCACATGTTTATTTGAGGGGTATAATGCCTGGGACTCATTTTTTTGAAAAGGCAGCATTCAAGTCATAAACTGATAGAAAATTCTGACATGTCAGAAATATGTTTAAATTCATGATCTCTCTTTTTAAGTTTTGGTCTTTCCCACAGGGCTTTTGAGTACGTAGAACACTATTACATATTAAATTTATTTATAATGTATATTACAGGGCCCATATTTAAATTCTTTTGAGCCTTTGAACCTCATTTTGAGAAAGAGCAGAAACTGTATTTATGGTAAAATATCTTAAAATGGTGGAAGCAGCTAGTTACAACCTCATGAAGATTTTTAATAGATTTTAAATAAATGATTTCATTAGCTTCCCTGTTACCCTCAATAAAATCTTTCCAGTTTTCTAGCAACAATGTAGGAGTGGTGATCATTTTTCTTTAATGAAGTTTTAACCTTTATTCAAGGTCATCTTTTGTTCTTAAATAGTAAGATTTTTGTGTATATTTTATGCAGAATTGCTTTACAAGTATGTTTTTAATTGTGTTCCATTTTTTGTATTCTTTAAGTGTCATACTAATTATTTCATGTTACGTAGTTCTCTTGAAATACTCACCAGTGAAGTAAGACAGTTTATAGTCAGTAAGGTCAGTATTTTGATGTTATAGGAAATCTCTTATTTTTCATCATTTCATCCAGATGCAGCTTGGATTAAATACTGTATTTCTTCGTTGCTGATATATTTACTTTGTAAATTTGTTTTTGTCATGTAGAACACAGCTTTGGTCATAACGTACCTTTTTATATTAAAAATCTTCAAATGAAACATAAAGAGAAAGGATTAGGACACATTGACTTCACTATTTGTACTTAGTGATTGTCAGCTTGGGAAATTTTTTCAATTTTCTTGGCAGGATACATTTAGAAGGACCCTATGCCTCCATTCTCAAAGCCACTTTGCCACCTGAAGATGGACAGTATTCATTGTCCCACAGTCTTAACTCTCAGTCTTCTATATTTTCTAGAGAAGTTAAGAAAACTTGTAGTTTCTGTTTTAAAAACTTGCTAACACTTATCTTCATCCCTGTACAATCCAGATAACATTTACTCCATGAAACAAAAGTGCCAATATAGTAAGGCTCATCTTGTCAATAAACATCTTTATGAGGCTGGGAATTTAGCTCAGCGGTTCTAGCGCCTGTCTTGCAAACACAGGGTCCTTAGTTTGATCCCCAGGAGCCACATACCACAATGCCAGGTGTGTTGACTCACCCCCACCAGCAATCAGCACCACATACCACAATGCTGGGAGTGGTGGCTCACACCTGTAAGCCCAGCACTCGGATGGCAGAGCCAGGAGAATTTCTGTGAGTTCGAGGCCTGCCTGGACTACATAGTGAGCTCAGGTCCAGCCTGAACTACAAAATGATGTATTGTCTCAAAAAAAAAAAAAAACATCTTTTCAACTAAAGTTATCTAAAATAAATCCTCATATGCTGCAAATCACTGAGCTGTAGCAATAAATAAAATGGAATTTGTTCTCCTGAGCAAAACTGATTTTAACTGACTTCTTTAACTGTGCCTGAAAATAAAGTGCACTATTTAAAGAGAACTTATGAAGTCTCAGGAATGTCATACATTGCTAAGTAATTCAGAGCTACATGTGTGTAGAGCCAATTAACTTGCTGACTAAATGAAAAACAGGTTCTCCTACAATTATTTTTCCTCTACAAAATCATTCTGGACGCTCTTTCTCAAATTCAGAAAAGTACTATTGGAGCCACTGCTCAACCTTTGCTTGCAGTTTACCTTTCCATATCTGCAGATGAGATACAATGAGCTGAACTGGAATCCTTTCGTGCCCAAGGAGAGTGTGGAGATTGAAGGGAATAAAGGTATCACTGAGAATACCAATGACAATGGCACTACCACCTCTACTTTCCTGCTCTTTTTCTTTTTCCAAATCTTACTAATTTACACTAGACCTTAAGTCTTCAGGAGAAACATTTAAGGCAAGGAACTTCTCTTCATTACAAGAGTCTTTGATAAAGTTAAATCCAAAGAAAGCTTTAGTTCATGAGTTTTCATCGTACTAGCGATTCTTGAAATTTCTTCTAAAAAAAGAGGCGATGTTTTCACATAGTCATGGCTATTTTTCTACTGACCCCACTGCAGCAATCTTTTGTATTCCTGACTGCTGTGTCAGTCTGTCAAGAAAAGTAATGACACATCAGCAGGATGAAGGTTCAGTGTACAAAGACACATGGTGACCTCATTCTTCAAACCTTTTTGACTACATTTTATGAATTCATGAACTGGCTTCCAACTGTAGGTGCTCCAGTCATCTTCTCAGATCCCCTCAGTACACCCCTGCATTGGTCCTATCACAAAA